>JAQOTM010000341.1:48161-121739 GCA_029168755.2 Tillandsia fasciculata | reverse complement strand
ATTAGAATGGAAGATGCTAGAGGAGCCCAAGAAGGAGCTGGAGCAAGCACAGAGAACAGGACAGATGTAACCATAGGGAGCAGCTGAGTACAACACAGCAAGGAGGGAAGTACTACACTGCTATAAGAAGAAAGCGACAGAGCTTTTGGAGAAAGAGAGCAATTTTACCCAGAAACAGGCACCTACGAGCATGCCAGCAAGGTGATGAGAAAAGATCGGAACTCACCATGGGTCACCATGGACCATACCAGACTGCGGGTCAAACAGGGCAAGTGGCGCGCAGGTTGCGACCCTCCGAAGGCCCAAGGGTGAGCCCTGGTCCCCAACGGATGCCGCCGTCCATGCCACAAGCCAGGGAGGTAACGGACTGAGAGCACAACTCAAAAACACTCGGGTCAGTCCAGAAAACCGCCGAGGCTCAAGGTTATGCTTAAGGTAGCAACTCGGACGAAAGGAAAGCTGTCGAGGAAAGATCACACGGGCCAGACCCATCCTGAGGACAAGGATTGTTTAAGGGGGATGGATTTGTAACGTCCGACGCCAACAAGAGCGACTCCAAGGTGAGAAGAGACGGAAGGAGCCGGGTGGGACCGGAGTGGGACAAGAAGGAGCATGATAGAAGCCTCTTGCGCAACCCCAGCTCGCAGATTAGGCACCGAGGAGGGAGGCGACAGGATACACGCGGCCAGTTGAGAGGAAGCAGAGGAGTGGGGTGGCTGCCAGAGAAGGAGAAGAAAGCCCAGCTAAAGAGGCCAACTAAAGGGATCCCCATTAATTGCTTACAGACCCATTCTTTGTGGGCTCCCATAAAGGGCCACTGAAGAAGAGCCACTGAAGGGCCCAACCACTCAAGTCCAGCTAAAGAAGAGCCACTGAAGAAGCCCACGAAGAGGCTCAACTGCAAGGGCCCAACTTAGGGAAGCCCAACCAGAGAAGCCTAACCAGAGGAAGCCCATCCCAAAGGCCCATAGCCAGAGCCCAATAGTAGGAGGCTCGGCCCGTGCTCAGTAAAGGATTCAGCCCCATTTTTAAGAGAGATTATTAGTATAGTAATAGAGTGGTAATTATAGTATAGTATGGAAGATAATTAGAGATGGACTATATAATATATATATATTATATATAATTATATATATATAGCTACGAATGTAAGGGATTTTTTATCGAGAAATTAATACAGTCCTCACCTTCTTTCCAAGCTTTCCCTTCTCTCTCTCTCTCTCCCCAAACCTCATCTTCTTCCCCAACTATCTTCTCTAACCCAATTCTCTCCAAATCCCCTTCTCTATCTCCAACACTACTCTCATCTTCTCCCCACTTCTCCCAACCCTCTCATTTAGTGCC
Source organism: Tillandsia fasciculata (assembly GCA_029168755.2). Classification (NCBI taxonomy): domain Eukaryota; kingdom Viridiplantae; phylum Streptophyta; class Magnoliopsida; order Poales; family Bromeliaceae; genus Tillandsia; species Tillandsia fasciculata. The sequence continues at coordinate 120,395 of JAQOTM010000341.1, read as the reverse complement.
AAAAGCCCCAATTATCCCTCAGTTGACGACCCACCATCCAAATCGCCATCCACGACTCAGAGTATTCTCATCACCGTCCGGTTTGCGATTTGTTGGGGTTTGTTACACACTTTTGACTGCGCAAAAGGTTGAATATTTTTTATTACCAAGAAACGGGTGTACAAAGCTAACAATGGGTGAGGTGATGGAGCATGACTCGCCCCCCCCCCCATTCGTTTGGACATGGGTGAGCCCTACCATGTCTAGACGAATGTATGGGGCAGTCGATGGGAAAGTGGTTCGATGAGTCAACCTCCACTCGGTATTCGTACAGGTCAACTGATTAGGGTATGTGATATCCCCTTTTGGCTCTTGCGCAGGTGAGTTGTACTCGATCGGATCTGAGCTAAAGCTTTCGGTAGGTGAGGTAAGCTTGGTAGGTGGGTAAATGAGGCATCTGTTGTATTTTTGACCTTTTACTATTTTCCTGCTTTAAGTATTTTTATAACTTTCTTTTGTTGATGCCTCTTGTAGACCAAGTAAATTTAGAAAATTTTTTCTCAGTGGTTGAATTTACTAGAAACTTTTAATGGTTCTCACTCCCTGTGGCTTCCTCCTTTTCATGTATCGGTTCAGTTGGGAGGCGCAAGACTGCGGCAGGGGATAAGTATTATTCGATTAAAACTAAATACCGAACTGAACTGGTCGATCAATAAATTTGATTTGACCGATTTTTTGGTGTAAATAATTCAGATTGAGCTAAAATTTTGAATTTTTGTATTCAATTTGGATATCTAACTTAAAATTTTAACAGATTAAAGTAACTAATTAAATAAACCAAAATATTCTTTTAGGTTAAAACTTGAACTATATATGATCTTTAAATATTTTAAAAAAGTAAAATAAAATTTTCTATTGGATCTAACAAAATTTGGTCGAACAAAACTTTTGTTATTATTTCCCCTTAATTTCTTAATATAAATTAAATTTAAAAATAAAAGTTTGAGTTCTTTATACTAACAAATCTAAAATGTTGGCTATGTTATAATCCTAAAGGCCCTACTTGAAAAGACTCAAACGAACGAACGATTTGGTTGGTCGGTTCCAAAAACTATAAAATTAAAAAATTTGATTAGATCCAAACTTCATTAAATCGAATGAACTGACTGATTCTGTGAGGTCCTGGAATCCCCCGCGGAGTTTGCCGGTTGTTGGGCAGCTTTTAGTGGCCGTTGGGAGTGTTTGTGCGCTTGTCGGGCCCGAGAAATGGATTTGTGGTGCAATTTGGGTTTAGCTTGCATCACTGGAGGCCTGCGGGTGTGTCGGTGATGGTTGCGCGCAATTTGGACACAGTGGTGGACTTCGGGCTTAAAAGGAGATCCCGTGGGAATTTGGAGGACCCGTCGGGTGTTTAGAAGTGGTTTCGCGCGATTCAGATGTCAAAATTGGACTCCGGCGAAGTTTGGATAAAAGTTTACCTCTCCGGTCGCCTTCGGGAATTTTTAGAGTTGGAATTTGGCAAATCGGACTTTAAAAATGGACCCGCCGCCAAAATCGGATCGAGTGGGCATTCGGCAAATTTTCGGACGAGAATTTGGAGAAACGGACATCGTTTTTGGATTCAGCGCGCGAAATCGCTAAGAATAGACTATTTATTTGTTTGATTTGGAGCCCGGATAATGCGCGTTTTTCGAGGCATCGCGGCACGTTTATCGAGGTTCGGCGCGGATCCCGAGGCAGCTTGGCGGCACGGATCCCGAGGGCGCGGTAGCTGTACGGACACGGCAGGGGGGGAGCAGGCGCGCCCTCAGCGCGGAGCGCGCGGGGGCCGCCACGTGGCGGGCCCCCGTTGGCGCCCGCGCGGGCGCGGGGGCACGCGCGCCCGTGTAACGGGCGCGTGTCCCGCGCCTGGGGTGGCGCGGTGCAACGCGCCCTGTGGCGGGCGCGTTGTCGCCCGCCGCGTGGCGCGTGGGGCGCGCGCGTGGACCGGGCGCGCGCGCCCATGCGCCGTGGACCGGGGCTGGGGGGGCTCCCATTGTTGGCGCCGTGAACCAGCACCGTGGACCGGGACCGTGGACCACCCTCTTTCTCCCCTTTTCTTTCTTCTTCTTCTTTCTCCCCCGTGCCATTTTCTTCTCTTTCTTTCTTTCTTCTCCACCCGAGCGAGAGAGGGAGTGAGGAGGGATTTGTGGGTGGTGCGGCGGTGCGTCGTGGACCTCGCGGAGCGTGCGAGGTGTTCCACGGAGCAGTGGGCGGCGGCGGCGCGTCGGGTAGGTCCCGTGTGTTTTTTTCGGTATTTTTGTACAGTTTTGGGGCGTTCTTTTGGACTGTAATTAACCCGTTGTTCTTATCTGTGTTAGGGACCGTGTGTTACTGCACCGTTTTGCGTGCGGACCCCGGCGGCGTGCACCGTTTTGCGTGCGGACTCCGTTTTGCGTGCGGATTCCGGCACCGTGCTCCGTTTTGCGTGCGGACTCCGGCACGTGCACCGTTTTGCGTGCGGACTCCGTTTTGCGTGCAGGTTTCGGCACCGTGCACCGTTTTGCGTGCGGACTCCGGCGGCGTGCACCGTTTTGCGTGCGGACTCCGTTTTGCGCGCGGGTTCCAGCACCGTGCACCGTTTTGCGTGCGGACCCCGGCGGCGTGCATCATTTTGCGCGCGGGTTCCGACACCGTGCTCCGTTTTGCGTGCGGACCCGGCGGCGTGCACCATTTTGCGGGCGGACTCCGTTTTGCGCGCGGGTTTCGGCACCGTGCTCCGTTTTGCGTGCGGACTCCGGCAGCGGACATCGTTTTGCGTGCGGATCGCGTGGAGGCCAATTGCAAGTGTCTACGAGCAATTGGTGGCAAATCGAGGTGGGTGGCCTTATCTCCAAGTTTTATGGACTGTACAGTATTTCTACTGATGTAGGACTATGCATGATAGTTTATTTCATTGTGTAGCATGCTAGGTTGTAGGAATGGTTATTCCTTTTATCATCTGTTAATATAGTTATCTTGGAACTTGACCTAGCACCCCCGTCATATGTTGCATGTGTAACCAGACCAGTAGAAAACCCTCACTTGGGCTAGGGTTATTTATGCTTAGACATCCACACTGTTTTTTATTCCTGGACATAGTGTTATTCTCGCCCGGGTAGTGGGCCGAGAGGTCGGGACTTTCTTTTAGTGTGGGATGCTTTTGCACTCTTGCTTGGGAGCAGAGTGGAGTCTGGTAGTTGTAGTGGGTTGCTTATCTGTGCCGGGAGCCGTTTGGGTAAACGGTAGTCCCGAGAGGTCTTGTTTCCTGTTGTGCTGTCGTGGGAGGGAGCCGTTGAGTAGACGGTAGTCCCGGGCCGTCGAGTATCTTCCGGTCAGTGTTTGTTGGGAACCGTGGGGTTGACGGTGGTCCCAGGTCGTTGAGTGTTGTCCGACCGGTATTGTTAGCCTGAGTTGTGGGTCGTTCCTGGCTGTGGAGTATCTCCAGCCAGTGTGCTTTGTGCTGCGAGCTGTTGGAGAGGCTAGTGTCTCGTGTTTCGAGTTAGCCGATCAGCTGAGTCGTCGAGAGTGCTCCGACTGTTGTGCGAGATATTTGGGGATCTTGAGTCCTACCGTTCTGAGAGTGAGCGTGGTTTTGTCTATAGCCTGCTTTTGCCAATGTTTGATACTCTATGCCGCGCCGTTTTCCTCAGTTGGAGTCGCGCCCCTGAGATGCCGTAGTGGAGGCAACGATGGGCCTGTTGAGGCAGTTTTGCGCGAGGGATGAGTTAGTGGGATAGGACGCCCCACGTAAATCCCGTCCTCATGTGGATGTGTGGTAGTGGGCAGGTACGTTCCTAGTCGACAGGCGCAGGCTTGACTGGACCCTTTGAGGCAGTCAGTTCGATTGGGTCGATTGAGCACCTTGGGTGCGAGTGGTCTCATTTACTTTCCTCTGTTCCACTTTCTGAGTATCTAGATAGAGGCATAGTAGCTGTAGAGTAGTTCCAGCTTTTCTTGTTCAGATTTCATTGCACTGTTATCTTTTACCTCTAGTAGACTTAGTGGGCAGACCGTTGGGCTTGTTGACGGCACCCACTGAGAACTACTGTGGGAAGTAGTTCTCACACCCGTCGTGGTGTCTTTTCCCCAGGGACTTCTTCTTCTGTTCCTGTGCTCCTGTTGCTGATCCTTCTGACCGAGGCGAGGGAGTCGCGAGCTAGTTCCCTACCCGTCGTTGGAGTGTAGCGGTACCCCCTTCAGCGGAGAGCTTCAGTAGACTAGTTTACTACTTTTACCTCTGTTGAGAGAACTTTGTTGTGAGGTATAGAGTTGTATTTATTTTTTTACAGTTTGAGAGACTGTTGTAGTGAGGATATTTTTGTATTGAGAGTTTGTACACTGATATTTATTGGAGATATCTCCCTTTTGAGTTTTGTATCAGAGGACTTTGTATACGATCGTATTTGGGAGATGGATATGGTATTATTTCCAGTTGTACAGGATTTGGATTTCAGTTTTTAGTAGTTTACTTTCAACTATGATATCTGTATACTGTAGTTGTTTCTTTCTGCAGGTTAGACGCTTCGTCTGTACGGCAGTTTCCGTACAGATGGCGGATCTGTTAGCGAGTCCGGGTCGCAGTTTCGACCCCGGGGCGTGACAGATTCTCCCCCTTAACTATGTCACACCACATTATCTATATCTAATTAATCACATCTCTTTTTTTACAAAAAAAAAAAAAAAAAAAAAAAAAAAAAAAAAAAAAAACAATAAAAATATTTTTTCTAAATATTATGATGGAATAGATAAATCTCAAGAGTGTAAATTGATTGGCTGGAAATACCACATTAGCAATGTAACCATCACACTCTAAACTTTTTTCTTAACTACAACCTAAACTTGTACTAACCAAATTCTAAGAAAAAATAAAATAAAATAAAATAATAAAAACGAAAAGTGAAAAATATATGAATGAGATAAGCAAGCAAGAAAAGCTTTTTTACCCTTTATTGTTCTACTCCAAACCATCTGAAATTTGTTCAAATGCACATGTTCTCATAAGGTAAAGATTAAAAACTGTACATATATTCATTTTTCATGGCCTAAGAGGCCCCAAGAGATTTAAACACGGGCTCAGCCCGAACTTGACCCAACTACACTATTCACACAAAATTGGTTCAATGCGACCGGCGCATTGAGGCCTGGCCCAGCCAAACAGAGACCCTTCCAAAAGGTTGCTTACCCTTGAAAATATTATTGTTATTGTTATTGTGAGATGATATCATCTCCGATTGCTGTAGTATTTCCCACATTACTTGCACATCCTGATACTCGCAAGTTTGGACGGCGTTGTGAAGCTTAAGAATCCCACTACCTGCAACAATATTACATGGCAAATGATAAAGATGGTTAGGTTTCACGCAAAAAAAGAATATTATAATAAGTCGAACTTCTTTTATATCCTAACTTCTTGAAGATAAAAATGTAATAAATTGAGTAGCAATTTCATGATGATATAGATAGTTTATCATCTTTCGCATCATCCCTGAAAAGGTAATTAAAATATGGTTCAATGGAGCAGCCTGATTCAAGTAAAAATGAACTAAACTGCATCAACACAATAAATTGAATACCAATGGTTGTTGGGACCTGGATGATCAGTTATTAGGGATCTAAATAGTTGCACTATTTTGTTTCAAATTTAAAATTTAAATTCAAAGTAGGATCTAAATGGTTATGCCCATTTGCTTATGAATTCTGACTTGGGTCCACTAATAACAAATTAAACCAAGAAAAAAAGGAATACGGAGAAGATGGTGGGAATGTTACGCTAAAAGATGACACATGTTTGGGGCTTTTGGTAGCCGCCACATGGAGCCCAAATGGTCACTCCCTTTTATAAAATTTTTAAATTCCAGAAAGTGTTATCTTTACCGGAACTATATATATATATATATATATATATATATATATATATATAATATCAAGTCATTTATGATTATAAATTTTTAATGCTCAAATTAAAATATATATGATTAGGATGAAAGTGATTTTTAAAAAATTAGTAGGCGGTTCGTGAAATAGTATGATATAAGAAATAAAATTAATTAACAAGATAAATCTAACGGTAAAAAATTTACAAGCATCAAGTGCTTGGTATTTTTAAAAGCACCATAACCGAGCTATGCTGGAATACTATGAATAGCAAACGGGCTCCATTACCACTTATTTGTTTTTGCTGATGTAGTCTCCAAAACGATTATCAACACCATTAAATATGATCAAAACTATTTAAACTATCCAAAAATTGAATTTCATGTTTTTTTTAAAATATTTCTTTTTTGTCGATAAAAAAATAAACGACTAAAAATAAATATCTTTCAAAAAATAATGATAGAAGACTTATAATCAAAATCGAGAGTATAAAATTTGTTTTAAATAGTTTAACAAATTTTCTAACCAAAATTCAATCAATTTATATTTTTTTACACCGTTAAACGAGCAAAAAATAAATATCTACCATTAAAATTATAAATTTTGTAGTCCTTCGGTTATAATATTGAAAAAATTTGAAATTTGATTTCTAGATTTTAAGTGATCTAGATCATATTCAGCGATGCCAATCATCAATTTGCAAGTTTCATCATAAAAAATAAATGGATGACAACAGAACATGTTTGCTATTGATAGCATTCCAGCTCAACACACACACACACTCACTAACTCTCTCTCTCTCTCTCTCTCTCTCTCTCTCTCTCTCTCTCTATATATATATATATATATATATATATAGATATAGAGAGAGAGAGAGAGAGAGAGAGAGAGAGAGAGAGATAGTGAGTGAGACCGGCTGGAATACTATCGATAGCACCAAACAATTGGTGCTACCAAGTTTCCAGGCCTTAGATGAAAAGATGTGCGGTTGGGATTATAGTGGTCCCCTACGATTTTTACTATTCAACCAATCACCCAGTAAACCCTAGGGGACCACTATCATCCTAACCTTACATCTTTTAATCCTTAAAGGGCTAAAAAATTGGCAGCATCAAAGACTTGTTGCTATCGATATTATTTCAGCCTAATTCTGTCTGTCGCTACGAATGAACCGACCCGCGATGAGTGGTCATTCATGATACAGATCGAATTTGTTTAAATTTTTATTTGAAATCAGGTTTGCAGGCTCATGACTTCTAGCAAACTCAAAAATCTGTTGTTAATTATCCCACGCTGTCAGCGTTAAGCAACCCTCGATTAAGAGACCAAGTTTAATGCTGATAATAAGAAGAGACCGTAATATAACGACGAACTTTTATTGATATGACTTTCAAGTAAATAGCTTAAGCAGAGGCATACCCCCGCTGTACATGAGTGAAATGCTCAATTTACAAACTTGGTGGTCTTTCAAAATTGGATTGCTAAGTTTAAAGGCATGGCGGTCGAATGTGGTTGAGTTCCAGCTTGCTTCGACTTTCTTAGTTTAATGACTTGACGGCCGTTTGAAGTTGAGATGCCCAGTTTAACGACATGACGGTCGGGTTGAATTTTGGTTTAGTTTAGTGACTTTTCGGTCGTTTGACTTTGGGTTTAGTTTAATGACTTTTCGGTCGTTTGACTTTGGATTTAGTTTAGTGACTTTTCAGTCGTTTGAATTTGGGTTTAGTTTAATGACTTTTCGGTCGTTTGAATTTGGGTTGAGTTTAATGACTTTTTGGTCATTTGAATTTGGGTTTGTGAGTCAATTAATTTGACTCAGCCGATTCATTTTAAGTCAGCTTGATTTGAACTCTTGATTTATTTCAGTTCAAGCGGAGCTGATTTGCTTGCTTTGGATCATCCTTGAATTTTGGTTTGAACCTTTGTTCAGGTTAGGTTCAAATTGAATTGATTTGAACCTTTTGTATTTGATTTGGATTGAGCTGCCTTAGGCTTTCGCTCGGTTTGTCCCTTTTGAATATGATTTGGGTCGAACGTTATGCTTTGGTTCAGAACCAGTTGAGACATAGTTTAGGTCGAACCCTTATAATTTAGTTCAAAACCCTTTGAAATTGACTTGGGTCAGGCCCTTATAGTTTGGCTCAACTTGGACCCTTCTGTAGTTCTGTTTGGTTCAGACCGTAACCTTATGTTTGGTTTGAGATCCGTTTGAACTTGAAACTCTATTGCATTAAGTTTGGATTGAATCTTTGCGGTTTGATTTAAGACGCCTTTGAGTTTGGTTTGAGTCACCCTCTTTGCAGTTTGGCTCAAAACCCTTTGACTTTGATTTCGGGTCGAGCTGGTGCATGGTCCAGTTCATATGATTCCACCCAGATTCGATTTAGGTTGAACTGGCTTATGATTTGGCTCGGCTTGTCTTGATCCTCTCGCGGTTCGGCTTGTCTTGATCCTCTCGCGGTTCAGTTTGAGTTGAACCGGTTTGTAGTTCAAACTGAATCTTTTATGGTTCAGTTTAAGTTGAACCGGCCTGTGGTTTGATTTGGTTCTAACATCATGCAGTTAAGTTTAAGTTGAATCCGCTTAGGTTTAGAGTGTATCCTTCATGGCTCGGTTTAGGTAGTTCGGTTTGGTTTGGCTCGGTTCTCCTGTGATTCCAATCAGGTTGAATCGGCTTGTAATTTGATTCGGCTCGGCTTGGGCATTATGTGGTTATGTTTGGGATGAACCGATTTCAATTCACGTTGAATCCTTTAAGACTTGGTTTAAGTAGAATCGTCTTGCCATTCGGTTTGACTCGAACCTCATGAGGTTCGATTTGGGTTCAACCGGGTTGTAGTTTGGTTCAGCTTAACTCGGACCTCCTGTGGATTCGTTTGGGTTGAACCGACAAGTTGAATTCTTTATCGCTTGATTTAAGCCGAACCGGCTTGTGCATCAGTTTAGTTCGAACATCATGCAGTTCAGTTTAAGTTGAATCCGCTTAGGTTCATAGTGCATCCTTCATGGCTCGGTTTAGGTCGAGCTGGCTTGTAGTTCGGTTGGGTTTGGCTCGGTTCTCCTGTGATTCCGTTTTGGTTGAACCGGCTTGTAATTTGATTCGGCTCGGCTTGGACCTTATGTGGTTCTGTTTGGGATTAACTGATTTCAATTCACGTTGAATCCTTTATAGTTTGGTTCCCTATTTATCTCGATCATATTCGTTCCGAATTATGTCTATAGGGTTCAGTTGGCAATCCGATTTAAATCGAATTGGCTCGATCGGTGCCTATCACGAAGATGGTGGTTTGATCGAGTCGAGCCGTGCCTATCACGAAGATGGTGATTGGCTCGATCGGTGCCTATTACAAAGATGGCGATTGGCTCGATCGGTGCCTATCATGAAGATGGTGGTTTGATCGAGTCGAGCCGTGCCTATCACGAAGATGGCGATTGGCTCGACCGGTGCCTATCACGAAGATGGCGGTTTGATCGAGTTGATTTATTTTTATAATTTTTATTTTTATTTTATTATTATTCTTTTTTTTTTTTTTGAATAGTGAATTGTGTGTTGAGCCTATCACGAAGATGGCCATACAATCAAATCGGTTGGAGAACCGTCGTCATGTCGTTCAGCGCACGTCTTGAGGAGACGGGTGTTTAGTGAATATGCATGCACGACATAGTAACGATCCAATGCCGGATTTGATCGGTCGAGCCTATCACAAAGATGACCGGACAATCAAATCGGTTGGAGAATCATGTCGTTCAGCGCACGTCTTGAGGAGACAGATGTTTAGTGAATATGCACGCACGACATAGTAACGATCCAATGCCGGATTTGATCGGTCGAGCCTATAACGAAGATGGCCGCATAATCAAATCGACAAAAAAGTCGCCACTATGTCGTTTGTACGCATACACAGACCCACCGGCCGTCATCTTGGTGATGGGATAGTCTTGTGACCACCATTGTTGCCACCGTCGAAGAATGAAGAAGAGGCCATGAGACCTCCTCGCACATCGTTGTCGTCGTCGTCGTCGCCATCACGGCCACTGTCACCATCAACGTCATTGTCGCGGCCACTATTGACGTTACCGTCGTGCATTCACCTTTTTATTTTTTTTTATTTTTTTTCTTTTTAAACCCTCTTCCCCCCCCCCCCCGTTTTTTTTTTTTTTTTTTTTTAATCCAATGGCTCAATTATAGTGATTTTAGGACCTCTTCGTTTTGAAAAACAATTCAAAAGATTTTAAAATATAATGTAATGATATATTTTCTTTTCTATTCTTTTTTCTGTGATTGGTCATTTAAGGTAATACCAATAAAATCACCATTTGCTACATTTCCATATTTCTTTTCTTTCCCTTTTTTTTTTCCTCTTTTTTTTTTTTTTTTTTTTTTTTTTTTTCTATATCGCATTCCCTTCCTCTTTTATTTCTTTCCTTTCTTGACTATAGGGCATCTAAGGCAAGTATCAATCAATTAACATTTAATTAATTTTTTCATCCATTTTCATGTTTATTTTCTTTCCTTTTTTCTTTTTCAATTTTGAATTTCAATATTTTTTTATCTCAACAAATTATATATATAATATATATATATATATATATATATATATATATATATATATATATATATATATATATATTAGAACCTGTATGTTATTAGGAGAACATAGGCCTCCGTCTCATAAACCATTTTCGATGATGAAACTTTCAAATCAATGATCGACACTATTAGACTTGAACAAGAATATTTGAAGCATTTAGAAAATAAATTTTGTGAATTTTAATTATAATTTACCTAATGATTTAAAGGAATCAAAATCAATAAATTTTAACAGCTGATGTGTGTCGTTTACATATTTAACGGTGTAGAAGTATTTAAAACTAGATAAAAAAAATTATATTATCTATAATAAGATCAATATATCTGATCAAAAATTTCAATGCTACATCATAAATTTTTGTAAAATTTTTATTTTTAGCCATCCATTTTTAGCCCTTTCGGTCACCAAATAAATGATAACGAAATATAACAAAATTTATTTTCGAAACACTTCGAATATGCTAGATCAAGTTTAATAAAACTGATCGTTAATTCGAAAGTCCCATCATCGAAAATCGCTTAAGAGCACAGAGACCTCCATGCTCCTAATAGCAAAATAGTTCTACTCTCTCTCTCTCTCTCTCTCTCTCACTATTATATATTATAATATATATATATATATATATATATATATATAGTCCGGCTACGTACTATGCTATTAATAGTACTAAGTTATTGGTGCTATTAAGTTTTCTACCCTTAGATCAACCTTTTTGATCATTTTCACTCGTTAGATTTTACTATTTCCTAACCACCTATTAAACCCAGGGGCCCACTATCATCTCAACCACATATTTTTTAATCCAAGGGTTAAAAACTTAATAGCACCAATAACTTGGTACTATTAATAGTATTCCAGCCTAGCTATATATATATATATATATATATATATATATATATATATATATATATATATATATTATATATATATATATATATATATATTAATTGAGCTTCTATGCTTTTAAAAGTACAAAGTCATCAGTGGTTGTAGGTTTTAGCTTTCGGAAGAAAAAATGTGTGGTTAAGATAATAGTATACTCTTTGGGTTTAGTAAGTGGTTGGTGGAATAGTATGATCTAAGAGGTGAAACTAGTCAAAAGGATAGATCTAACGGTAGAAAATTTAAAAGCACCAATTGCTTGTTATTTTTAAAAATATAGTAGCCAGATAGTCTCTCTCTCTCTCTCTCTCTCTCTCTTTATCTCTCTCACTCCTCTTTATGTATGCATGTGTGTGTGTGGTGTGTGTGTGTGTGTGTGTGTGTGTGTGTGTATTATACACATAGAGTCCGGCTACTATACTATTAATAGTACTAAGTTATTGATGCTATTAAATTTTCTACCATTAGATCAACCCCTTTGATCATTTTCATCCGTTAGATTTTACTATTTCCGAACCACCTATTAAACCCAAGGGGGCCCACTATCATCTCAACCTCATATTTTTTATTTCATAGGTTAAAAACTTAATAGCACCAATGACTTGGTACTATTAATAGTATTCCAGCCTAGCTCGATATATATATATATATATATATATATATATATATATATATATATATATATATATTATATATATAATATAATATATAGTCCGGCTACTATATTATCGATAGTACCAACCATTTGGAGCTATCAAGTTTTCTACCCTTAGATCAACCCCTTTAATTATTTTTATCCGTTAGATTTTACTATTTCTTCAACCACCTATTAAACCCAAGGGGCCCACTATGATCTTAACCATAAATCTTTTAATTCAACGGTTAAAAACTTAATAGTACCAAAAACTTGGTACTATTATTAGTATTCCAGCCTAGCTATATATATATATATATATATATATATAATTGAGCTCCTATGTTTTGAAAAGCACCAACTCATTGGTGCTTGTAGGTTTTTAGTGTAGGGCCCCAGTGTTAGTTGTATGCCCCAAAAGCCTATCAGGTTGACGCATTTTATTATATGGGACATATTTGCACTTGATCTTTATTATAATTTGGGCATTTTATGCCATTCATGTTTGATGTGTCCATGAATCGTCCTTTGAATTAATGAGATGATAATGTATATTCTTAAGAGTTAAGAATTTGAGATACATATTATTAGTGATTAAGTCATAAATGCTCTCAATCGGAGGATCATCATGGGGACGATGATTGATCCGGCAAGATTGATGTATGTGTCGCTCTCCTTTAGGATGACGAGTCTCAAGTCATTAGTGTGGGGACACTGGAGCGAACGTGCAGGTGGTTGTTATAGATGTCACGCCCCGGGTGTAAGCCAGAACCCGGGCCCGTCTACAGATCCGCCGTGCACACGGTATTTCCCGTGTACACGAAGCGTCAACAACCTGCTCAGATAAAAAGATATGATAAAAGAGCAATAAAAAACAGAGCTGAACTAAAACTAATACATCTCAGACTGAAGCTGGAAATAAAGTACAATACATCAGTATAAATGATACATCAGTCTCTCCCAGCTCACAAAATAATAAATACAACATGCTGGCAAAAGCCAGTCCCAAAAGTGAAAGTACAACCGTCTGAGGAAAACCTGGGTACACCAAAGTCCAGCTAACACGCTCATCCTGCCTCGAGATCTATCTACTCAGCCTCCTCTCCTCGACCCGCCACTGAAAGTCCAGTAGCACCCGCAGAAGACTCTGCAAAACAAGGGAGAAGAAAAAGAGGAAAACAATGGGGGTGAGTACTACTATAAACAGTAGCCTCCCCTAGTGGGTAAACCTCAGCTCAGATATGCCCACCAGGTGCTCAGAGGCAAAAAGGGGAAAGAAGAGAGAAGGGGATGCAAATAAATGAAGCAGCTGATAAAATGCTATCCCTAATATGCCTCTACATGACCATCAATAAGGATGGAGAAAATGATGCATCAGAATCAAGACGCCTGTCATAATGACCCAATCTGACAGCCAGTGAACACTGGCACTGCCTGCTCTGCTGTCGAACTCAAGAAACCAGCATGGTGCCCGGCGCTCACACCGTGGAACTCAAGAAACCAGCATGGTGCCCGGCGCTCACACCGTGGAAAGCCTACTCCGGAGTGGCACTCGAGGGGAGCGACCCACACGAGTAAAGTATATCACTGTATCAACCATCTCTGTAACCACTGTCTCATAATAGCAGGACTGGATCGAGACTCAAAGAAGTGGGAACAACCCTCCACTAAAGTAAGCCCGATCCCCGAACACCCAATCTGATGCAATAGAAACAATCCGGTCAACCACCCAAGATCCGTGGTCGCCGCAACCCCCTGACAAACTCAACCTGTCCCAAATCCCCAATACCTGCCTACACTGTCCAACATACGCTCGAACCTGAGCGATTAAGCCGCTAGTGCCAACAATGAAAGAAGAAAAGAGAAAAAGCATGGTTTCTCCTAAGTCAAGTCCCAAAATAGTGTAGCAGTAAAAGATGGCAATAATTATGTGACCAATTTAATCATGCAGTGTTCCAATATTTGTCCAGTTTCCAGAATAATCAATTTAGAGATTAAAGGCTAAAGTGACAGTCACATATGATTAATCATCAGTTTTGCAGTCCTCTAATATTATCACATTGTCTCTATGCATACGGTCCAGAACTTAGGCGATTTAAACAAATGATCAATCTAACAATAATTTTCGCGGATCAGATAACCAATAATTTGCTCCCTAAAGCATGCGAGTCTACCATTAACACATTTAGCATCATCAAATCAGGGGTACTCTGATATTCCTAGTGGGCATAACAAAGGAGAGGAGTACAACAACCACCCACCTGAAGTGCAACTGTCCAAGTCCGTACAGCTAGAAAATACCAAAACTCCAATTCCTTGCTTCCACAATTTCAGCACACCCGAAATATCCTGGTACAGTACAAAGCTCACTAATTACACTTAGGCTCTCACTTATAGCACTAATTAACACATACAACCCGAATTCTGTACAGTTAAATTATCACCTGCAGAAATTGCCCAGAAAATTCCAATAAAAATATCACGGCGATCCTCGCGTCGATAGCTTCGAAACGGTACCTTGCACGCCCAAATCCGAGTTCTGTACATCAAGATAAAAATCCGGCAAGGTGGTGATCCAAACAACAAACTGTGGAAAAAGACTGTGCACTGTACACTGAGAAAACAGTGATTTTCACCTCGAAATAAATCTCACGAAAATCCAATAAAAATACGAGCGCGTTCCTTGCGATCTGTAGATGAAAAAGTTGTATAAGCTCGTCTCCGTCAGACGCTCGTGCGCGAAGATATGGCCAAAACACTCCGATGCTGTCCTCACATTCCTCACAGAAAAAGGGGGTCCATTGTTACCTCGGGATCCGAGCCAAAGAAGCAAATCAGAATGCGCGATCAAATGAAAGATGAAGCCCTACCTGTCGTGAAGCCAACGGCGCAAAAATCACAGAAAAGGAGCTCGGGGTAGGCCGGGGGAGCTAAAAACACCGCTGCTGCGCCGAAGAAGAACACAGAAAACGCAACGTCGCGCCGCGCCGTAAAATCGAGATCTCGAAATCCGTGCCACTCGAAAATCTGAAACTTGGTAGGATTGATCCTCACTCAAGGGGAAGAATTCATCCTCTAATGTCCCCTTCGAGCTGAGGCCTCGAAGGGGTCGAAATCCCCATTGGAAGAGCTCTCGGATGCACTTAAGGGAAAAATCCAGGAAAAACCTTTCGCTGCGCCCGGTGCACGTGAGCCACCCAACGACGGCGCGCCACGTGGCCCCAACAACCGTGCACCGCCCGTGAACCGCGCACCCTGCTCCCGCCGCACGTCGCGTACGGCAACTGCTCCACCCGTTGCGTAGACCGGGAGCACAACACCGAGCCAATCACAAGCCGCCACGTGTCCCACCGTCGGTCCACCGTGCACCAAAAATGTCCGTGAACCGCGCTCCGTGAACCATCCAGTAAAACGATGCCACGTGTCAAACTCGGTGCATCCTGGACCATGAACCCTCGCGACTACTCCATAGACCGCGCACTGTGAGCCCTCCACTCACCAGCCGCCACGTGGCACCGCCCAAGTGCACGGCCGCCGCCGTGGACCGCGCGCCTGCCCGCGCGCCCGCGCGCTGCCCGCGCCGCGCGCGCCGCTGCTCCGCCTGCCCGAGGCCGCGCCGCCGCCCGCCGGTGCCGCCCGCCGCCGCCGCCGGCGCCGGCGATCGCCGGAAAACACTGTTCCGGCCGTGAACAGTAAATTACTGTAGCAAGCTCCGAAAAATCCAAGTAAATAGCCCATCTTGACCGTTTTCGCGCGCTGAATCCAAATACGGCGTCCGTTTTGCCAAATTCCAATCCTAAATTTGCCGGAGGCTCCCGGAAAGGTATTTTCACTCCGAATTTCGCGCCGAGTCCAAATCTGGTATCCGATTTGCGCGAAAACACTTCTAAACATCCAACGGGGTCTTCCGGTTATCCACGTGATCTATTTAAGCCCCGAATCCATCACTTGAGTCCAAATTGGCGCGCGAACACCGCTGACATGCCCCGTAGGCCTCCCGAAGCTGCCGGTCACACTGTAGAAGCCCTGCAACGGTCCGGGTCACCACAATAGAACAAGGGCACTGAGCATGACCAATTACGAATAGTTACTTGGATGTCTACTCTTTCGTCAGTAACTGATTCGATGTTGCAGTGGTACAACTGATCCTTAGACCTGCGACACCACGGCCATTCAGTATGAGGCTACTGTAGTTTGACTATGCAAACTCTGATCCTAGTCACGGGTCTTAGTAGTATATGTTGGCTGCAGTCGGTTCATATTAGGAATGGGTGTTTGTTTATAGGGGATCTATCGCTCTCGGTAGAGAGATAATTAGTCCTATGCTATTTGTAAGGCAAAGCTCAGAAATCCTCGGCCGGGGTAATATGGTTCATGGAAAGGTGTTTCCAAGAGTAACCATATGAGCTTCTGTCCTATCAAATTTGTCATATAACGGGTGATGGGGTTTGACGAGTATTCCATGACCTCCACTCAGTTGGGACTATGCGATAGAAGGATTGTATTGTACGGTAACTGCACCTTGAGGTTCAGTCCAATATTCACTTCTGACTGGATTGCCACCATATGCTGCTAGGCGTCACTGGTGGATTGTGGGAACCAATAAGAATAATTATAGGCGAATAATTATTATACGATGGAAGAATCAAAAGTGTTTGATCCATCAAAAGGAGTTTCGATGATGATGTCGATGGGGATCGCATCATATCTCACTACCAGACAGAATTGAACCTATTAGGTCACACACATAAGGAATCGCGCATGATCGATATCAAGGAGATGATAAAGAAGTTTATAGAATGGATTAATTATAATCACAATACTAAAGTTTACTAATTTATTAGTAAAAGGACTAATTTGCAATTATTGTAAATTAGAGGTATTTAAGTGCAAAAGTTGCATGGTGTATTTGCTAATTGTTAGTAAATATTTGGAGGACTTATGTGTAAATGTTACACACGTAGGATAATGGATAATCCAATCGGATTAGGATTCGATTTAATTAGTTACTAGATTTTATCTTGAGATTTAATTTAAAAGATCTTTCTTTGTAACTAATTATAAGATTTAATTAGTTACTATATTTTAGGAGATCTTTTCTTTGTAACTAATTATAAGATTTAATTAGTTACTAGATCTTTCTTTGTAACTAATTAGATTTAATTACTATATTTTAGGAGATCTTTTCTTTGTAACTAATTATAAGATTTAATTAGTTACTAGATCTTTCTTTGTAACTAATTATAAGATTTAATTAGTACTATATTTAGGAGATCTTTTCTTTGTAACTAATTATAAGTTAATTAGTTACTAGATCTTTCTTTTAACTTTATAAGATTTAATTAGTTACTAGATCTTTCTTTGTAACTAATTATAAGATTTAATTAGTTACTATATTTTAGGAGATCTTTCGTTGTAACTAATTATAAGATTTAATTTTGTTATAGCCGGCTAACTTCCTATTATAAGAATAGGTAATACGTATGTGATACGTAACAATTTTGAGTAAGAAAAAGTGGAAATTAATTAAGTTGGTCACGGAACGTGAGAAAACCCTAGCCGCCTATCCTCTTCCTCTTCCTAAAGTCCTCCATAATTAATCGTTCTCGATCTTCGGAAGATTGCTAGCACAATTAGAAGATTGATTCATCCTCCTTACATCGACGCAAGAATTAATTCGTGATCGGATCGCGAAATCAAGGCGATCGATTTTTTGATCAAGGGCGTGATTCCGTGTGGACACAAGTAGAGGCCGGGTGCGTGCGCGGCTATCAAGGACGAACAATTTTTACCAACGATCGTCGGCTTCGCGGTGATCTCGACCCGCGCAAGGTAAAAATCATATCCTAATTGATGAGATCAATTAGATTACCTTTTTACGATCTAAAACAAAACATGAGGTGATCTTGGTTTAAGAAAAATTTTAATTGCGTTTCTTTCTTCCGCTGCGCATATCCGTATTTTTTTTACAGTGGTATCAGAGCCACCCTCATCGTTTGTTTTAGATCTAATCTCTTTTTCGATGTTGATTGGGTTTTTTCTGGAACGATCAAAATCAAAACAATGAAGATTGTTTTTGAGTATATTTTTGATTGTTTTGAAACGCTAATAAATTAGCACACTTGCGGGCAAGAGGCCGCAATGTGTTTTGAACGCATTTACATGATGTGATCATGCGCGCCTTGTGGTTGCTTTGTGCAAAATCGCAATTTAAAATTAATTCGAAACCCAATTAATTAGAAATCGAATTAGAGAATTTTATTTTATATGCCTGTGATGTGTATGAGGTGATGATCATGGATAGCAACCTTGTGATGATGTGAATGGGTGTAATTTAATAAGGACCCAGTGTTAGATTTTTTTGAGTGCCTGCGTGCACCAATTAAATTATGTAATTTGGAGACCTGCGTGTCTCATTATTATTATGGGTTGTATTGTAATTGTTGCAAAATTAAAGGGTAAAGGGGTAGTTTAGATTCCATGACGATTTGTTCCATTCAAGAGTTGATGCGGTGCAGATCAAGTTTGGACCAAATATTGATCGAGGGAGCCGACAAGAGTTGATCTACTCCAATCTGATCAAGATGCAGAGCAAGTTTTTGTGTGTAATACCCTCTGACCCGATTCCGGCCTGGTGGCTCAGGCCCGAATCAAATTAAAATCCATGATCATCACCGGTAGTTATTTTTATATATATATGCGATATATGTGTGCATATGATGCGATGGTTTGCATGAGATGTAAATTTATAATGAATTAAAACTGATGAGATAACAAATCTCCCTAAATAAAATATTAAGTTAATGGTGTTATGAACCCATTAGTGGCCTTCCATCGTTGTAGGGTGTGGGCGTCTCTTTAGTGTTGATTGATGCACCCGGACACGGGGGTCAGTTGCATTAGGGAGCCGCAACCATTCTATTGGCATGAGATGCTATGTGGTAAGAAAGGGGTTGAATCCAAGAATCTGTCAGGATGAGGATTCAATGACTTTTTTATTTGCATGATGAACGGTGGGTCTAACTTAACCAAAAGATAAGGCCAAGAATCTGTTAGGATGAGGCCTATATTTTTGGAGGCCAAAGATAAAATTGCGATTTGCTTGAGAAGCATTGAACAAGAGTTGTTCACTCATTTCTTTACTCATTGCCAAGAATCTGTCAGGATGAGGTAGTGTGCAAATAGATGGGACCGCAATTCCCACTAGAAACTTTTAGTAAAGTTTCCGTTTTCTCCACTCGGGGAGTGTGGAGATTCGCTAAAATTAGTGGGAGGCACCATTTAGATTTAAAGCCCCTAATCAAAATGGATTATGATTAAGTACACAACTAATTAGAATCTTAACCATCTGCAGAAAATGTCCGCCTCTAACCCACTTGTCAAAATACTTGATACTAATCGCCTAACTGGACCGAATTTCACCGATTGGCTGAGGAATTTGAGAATTGTTCTCAATTCTGAGAAATTAGCCTACGTGTTGGACACGGAGGCTCCAGCAGTGCCCGCAAATCCAACAGCTCAACAGAAAGATGCTAGAAATAAATGGACTGATGATGACATGAAGGTAAAATGCTACATGCTTGCGTCTATGAGTAATGAGTTGCAACGCCAGCATGAGCACATGGAGAGTTCTGCTGACATCTTGCTTCATCTTAAAGAGTTGTATGATGAGCAAAGTCGAACAGCTCGTTACGAAGTGTCAAGGCGACTGTTCAGGACTAAGATGTCTGATGGTCACTCAGTCAATAATCATTGCTTGGCGATGATTAAGGACATTGAGGAGCTTGAGAAGCTCGGAATGACTATGGACGCAGAACTTCAAATTGATTTGATCTTACAATCATTACCTGATTCATTTTCTCAGTTTATTTTAAATTTTCAAATGAATAAAATTACTTGCACTCTCGCCGAGCTGTTGAATATGTTGGTCACGGCTGAAGGAATGCTAAAAGTCAATAAGGGCTCAGTTTTGGCTGTTGAACGGGCTTCCTCCAAAAGAAAGTCTAAATGGAGAAAGAAGAAGCCTGCAAAGAAGCCAAAGACTGACACTGTCAAGGCAAATCCCAAAAAGAAGGCCGCCAAAGGAACTTGCTTCCACTGTCAAAAGGATGGCCACTGGAAGAGGAATTGCCCGGACTATTTGGCTAGCCTGAAGGACAAGGTGAAGAATAAAACTTTGGAAGGTATGTCCGAGATTCATATCATTGAAACTACTAGCTTATCGGTTTGTTCTACTCTTACATGGGTCATTGACTCGGGATGCACCTCGCATTTGTGTATTTCAATGCAGGCGCTAAAGAAAAGTAGACGACTTAGGGATGGAGAGCTTACCCTACGCGTTGGAAACGGAGCAAGAGTTGCTGCTGTTGCTGTAGGGACTTATCCTTTATGTCTACCGACAGGAGTAGTTTTAGAACTTAGAGATTGTCTTTATGTTCCTAGTGCGACTAGAAACCTTATTTCTGTTTCACGTTTGGTATTGGACGGTTATAAGTTTATTTTTGAATCAAACATTTGTTCAATTTATTTGAGGAATAATTTGATAGGTTGTGGTTCTTTAATAGACAATCTCTATTACTTACATATGGATGTTAGTATGAATACAGTTCACAATGGCATGAATGAGAATACTATTGGTTTTAAAAGACCTAGAGAGGAGGTAAACAAAACATACTTGTGGCATCTGAGGCTTGGTCACATTGGAGAAGATAGGGTTAACAAGCTGGCTAAGGATGGTATCTTAGGATCCTTACTCCCTGAACCATACCCAGCTTGTGAATCATGTCTTCAAGGAAAAATGACTAAGTCTCCCTTTGTTGGACAAGGACAGAGAGCTACCGAAGTACTCGCCCTGATACATACTGATGTATGTGGCCCATTCGATGTGTCTGCTTGGGGCGGCTATCTCTACTTTATTACCTTTACTGATGATTATTCACGGTATGGGTACGTGTATTTAATTAAACACAAGTCTGAAGTCTTTGAAAAGTTTAAAGAGTTTAGACAAGAAGTAGAAAAGCAAATGGAAAAACCGATTAAGGCTCTTCGATCCGATCGAGGAGGGGAATACCTTAGCACGGATTTCTTAACCTACCTCAAGAATAATGGTATTGTCTCTCAATGGACTCCTCCTGGAACACCAGAACTGAATGGGGTGTCTGAACGGAGGAATCGAACTTTATTAGATATGGTTCGATCTATGATGAGTTTTACAGATTTACCTACGTCACTTTGGGGTTATGCACTTCTTACGGCTATTTATATTTTGAACAGAGTACCTTCCAAATCTGTTCCCACCACACCATATGAGATGTGGCACGGTAGGAAGCCAAGTTTTACTCACATTAAGACTTGGGGGTGTCCGGCTTATATTAAGAAATTAAAGACGGACAAATTGGAAAGCAGATCAGTCAAGGGAAGATTCATTGGTTATCCCAAGGAATCACTTGGATACAATTTTTATCTCCCAGAAAGTCACAATGTGATTGTGAGCCGACATGCCTTCTTTCTTGAAAATGAATTTATTTTAGCAGGAGGCAGTGGGAGAAAAATAGAACTAGAGGAGAAAGTCTCTTTAGAATCGAGCATTCCAAGAGCCCTTCCTGATAACTCTGTGATACCAGAGATTACGTTGCCACCTCGCAAGTCTAGTAGAATCTCTCATCCTCCTGATAGATACATGGGATTATTTATTGAGGACATGGAGGAAATGTTCCTAGTGGGAGACAAGGATCATAGAGATGATCCTAAGACTTATAGCGAGGCGATGTTAGACATCGACTCCGAAAAATGGTTGGAAGCTATGAAGTCTGAAATAGACTCAATGTACTCCAATCAAGTTTGGACTTTGGTTGATCCACCGGAGGGTATTGTACCCGTTGGATGCAAATGGATCTTCAAGAGAAAGATTGGTTCTGATGGAAAGGTAGAGACCTATAAAGCTAGGCTGGTAGCAAAAGGTTATAGTCAACGCGAAGGCATTGACTATCAGGATACCTTTTCACCTGTAGCCATGCTTAAATCTATCAGAACTCTGCTTGCTATTGCTGCACATTATGACTACGAGATCTGGCAAATGGATGTAAAAACTGCTTTCCTGAATGGATATCTTGAAGAAGAAATCTATATGGAGCAGCCTTTGGGTTTCACTGCCAAAGATAGAAGTCATAAAGTGTGCAAGCTTCAACGATCCATTTATGGGTTGAAGCAAGCTTCTCGGAGTTGGAACACTCGTTTCAATGATGCAGTCGAATCGTTCGATTTCATCAGAAATGAGGAAGAGCCGTGTGTGTATAAAAAGGTTAGTGGGAGTGCTGTTACCTTCCTCGTATTGTACGTGGATGACATACTCCTAATAGGGAATGACATTCCTATGTTAACATCGGTGAAGTTATGGTTATCCAAAGAGTTTTCTATGAAAGACCTTGGAGAAGCATCTTATATCCTAGGGATAAAGGTCTATAGGGATAGACCTAAGAAGTTGCTTGGTTTATCGCAAGCTATGTACATAGATGAAGTGTTGAAAAGGTTCAGCATGGAGAATTCCAAAAGGGGTATGGTACCTCTAAGACATGGAATTCACCTCTCTAAGACTATGTCTCCTAAGACACCTGAAGAGAGAAGTCGCATGAGCAGGATCCCTTATGCTTCCGCAATAGGGAGTTTAATGTATGCGATGCTATGTACTCGACCTGATATAGCACAGGCTGTGAGCGTCACTAGTCGATATCAGTCGAACCCAGGCGAAGAGCATTGGGTAGCGGTGAAGAATATCCTTAAGTACTTGAGAAGAACAAAGGATATGTTCTTGGTTCTTGGAGGTGGAGAACTCAAAGTTAATGGCTATACAGATTCAGACTTTATGTCTGATATAGACGATAGAAAGTCTACGTCTGGGTATCTATTTATTTGCAATGGTGGGTCAATAGTTTGGAAGAGTTCTAAACAAGAGACGATTGCTGATTCTACTATGGAGGCAGAGTACATCGCTGCATCTGAAGCTGCCAAGGAAGCTGTTTGGATCAAGAAATTTATCACTGAGCTTGGCGTGGTTCCCTCTAGTAGGGATCCCCTGCCACTATATTGTGATAATAATGGCGCCGTAGCATTAGCTAAGGAGCCGAGATCTCATCAGAAATCCAAACATATCGAGCGGCGGTATCACAAGATCAGAGAGTACATCAAAGATAAACATATTGAAGTGCAGAAGGTTGCCTCCGCAGATAACGTGGCGGACCCGCTAACTAAGGCTTTGACTCAGCAAAAACTAGAGACTCATCTTGAGAAGATGGGCATTAGATATATGACTGATTGGCTTTAGTGCAAGTGGGAGATTGTTAGTTGTATGCCCCAAAAGCCTATCAGGCTGACGCATTTTATTATATGGGACATATTTGTACTTGATCTTTATTATAATTTGGGCATTTTATGCCATTCATGTTTGATGTGTCCATGAATCGTCCTTTGAATTAATGAGATGATAATGTATATTCTTAAGAGTTAAGAATTTGAGATACATATTATTAGTGATTAAGTCATAAATGCTCTCAATCGGAGGATCATCATGGGGACGATGATTGATCCGGCAAGATTGATGTATGTGTCGCTCTCTTTTAGGATGACGAGTCTCAAGTCATTAGTGTGGGGACACTGGAGCGAACGTGCAGGTGGTTGTTATAGAACAAGGGCACTGAGCGTGACCAATTACGAATAGTTACTTGGATGTCTACTCTTTCGTCAGTAACTGATTCGATGTTGCAGTGGTACAACTGATCCTTAGACCTGCGACACCACGGCCATTCAGTATGAGGCTACTGTAGTTTGACTATGCAAACTCTGATCCTAGTCACGGGTCTTAGTAGTATATGTTGGCTGCAATCGGTTCATATTAGGAATGGGTGTTTGTTTATAGGGGATCTATCGCTCTCGGTAGAGAGATAATTAGTCCTATGCTATTTGTAAGGCAAAGCTCTGAAATCCTCGGCCGGGGTAATATGGTTCATGGAAAGGTGTTTCCAAGAGTAACCATATGAGCTTCTGTCCTATCAAATTTGTCATATAACGGGTGATGGGGTTTGACGAGTATTCCATGACCTCCACTCAGTTGGGACTATGCGATAGAAGGATTGTATTGTACGGTAACTGCACCTTGAGGTTCAGTCCAATATTCACTTCTGACTGGATTGCCACCATATGCTGCTAGGCGTCACTGGTGGATTGTGGGAACCAATAAGAATAATTATTATACGATGGAAGAATCAAAAGTGTTTGATCCATCAAAAGGAGTTTCGATGATGATGTCGATGGGGATCGCATCATATCTCACTACCAGACAGAATTGAACCTATTAGGTCACACACATAAGGAATCGCACATGATCGATATCAAGGAGATGATAAAGAAGTTTGTAGAATGGATTAATTATAATCACAATACTAAAGTTTACTAATTTATTAGTAAAAGGACTAATTTGCAATTATTGTAAATTAGAGGTATTTAAGTGCAAAACTTGCATGGTGTATTTGCTAATTGTTAGTAAATATTTGGAGGACTTATGTGTAAATGTTACACACGTAGGATATTGGATAATCCAATCGGATTAGGATTCGATTTAATTAGTTACTAGATTTTATCTTGAGATTTAATTTAAAAGATCTTTCTTTGTAACTAATTATAAGATTTAATTAGTTACTATATTTTAGGAGATCTTTTCTTTGTAACTAATTATAAGATTTAATTAGTTACTAGATCTTTCTTTGTAACTAATTATAAGATTTAATTAGTTACTATATTTTAGGAGATCTTTTCTTTGTAACTAATTATAAGATTTAATTAGTTACTAGATCTTTCTTTGTAACTAATTATAAGATTTAATTAGTTACTATATTTTAGGAGATCTTTCTTTGTAACTAATTATAAGATTTAATTTTGTTATAGCCGGCTAACTTCCTATTATAAGAATAGGTAATACGTATGTGATACGTAACAATTTTGAGTAAGAAAAAGTGGAAATTAATTAAGTTGGTCACGGAACGTGAGAAAACCCTAGCCGCCTATCCTCTTCCTCTTCCTAAAGTCCTCCATAATTAATCGTTCTCGATCTTCGGAAGATTGCTAGCACAATTAGAAGATTGATTCATCCTCCTTACATCGACGCAAGAATTAATTCGTGATCGGATCGCGAAATCAAGGCGATCGATTTTTTCGATCAAGGGCGTGATTCCGTGTGGACACAAGTAGAGGCCGGGTGCGTGCGCGGCTATCAAGGACGAACAATTTTTACCAACAATCGTCGGCTTCGCGGTGATCTCGACCCGCGCAAGGTAAAAATTATATCCTAATTGATAAGATCAATTAGATTACCTTTTTATGATCTAAAACAAAACATGAGGTGATCTTGCTTTAAGAAAATTTTAATTGCGTTTCTTTCTTCCGCTGCGCATATCCGTATTTTTTTTACACCCAGAACCCCATGTAGCTTTTTTCCATGAATCCACTGTGTAAATCACCTATTGTTGGCGTGTCTGGCCCTTAGTGCATCAAAGGGATGCCACAGATGGACCCTGTGAGGTATCAATAGCTGGATTGACCTTCGGCTGCTTTTGCCGAATTTTAGAAAATGTTTTGGGCCAAACAGAGGTTGGATTTGGAGTTAGCGCGGAAAAACGCTTGAAAACGGCTATTTGCTTGTTTAATTCTGAGTCCGAATGCCCAAAAATGGACTCCCGGAAGTTTTCAGTGGATTCTGGTGCATGGGGAAGGCCGTAGACCGGCTGGGTGCCACGTGGCGGCCTATTATTGTCCGGTTTACTGAGCGCGGTCTACAGACCAGCGTCGGGTGGCGCATGGACTCGGCGCGGGGACACGTGGCGCTCCAGGAGTGGCTGGCGCGCGATGCGCGGTCTACGGAAACCCCGCGCGGGTGCATAGACCGGGAGCGGGGACACGTGGCAGCATATGATTGGAAGCCTCACGCAGCGCTGTCCACGGGGGTACACGTCGGCGCCTCGGGGCGCGTGCGCGCGTAGGGGGCAGGCGGCGTGACCTGTCGGCGGGTCGCGCGGGCGGGCCACGTGGTGCCCACCCATTGGCGGGCGCCACCTACCCTGTTGACCGTGCGCGGGACACGTGGCGTCACCCGGGTGCACTTGCACCGCTGTTTCGTGACATGTGTCGCACTCTGGTGGTTTCGGGCGCTGGTCGGACGGGGTGGCGGCGCGGCATTTGTGCGACTATTGGATTCGAGCGCCCGAAAAAGTGCGCCCGAATCTGGAAATAGTGCACAATGGGCTTGGGCCTATAAATAGGCCCCTTGGGCCTTCTTTTGTGAACTTTTTGGGCTGTTTCGCAGGGAGAGTTCTATAGGGCTTTTGTTAACCCATTTGTTCTACACTTTGTGGTGGAGTTCCAGGATTTTTGGTGGCACGCACTTCGAGATTACATTTTTTCGGCGCACTGCGATGCGCCTTCTTTATTTGCCCTTTTCGTCGCGTTTCGGTCCGAGGACTCCCCTGGGCTACCCCGAAGGAATTTTTGGGTGATTCTTGCGCCCACGCTTTCACAACAGCACCGGAGTTTTTGTGGGTTTTCTCTGCAACCGAGAGTCAGAACGGGGAGTGCAAATACTCGATTTATATCTACGCGTCGCAAGGAACATCATCGTATTTTTTCTGGATTTTTCTGAGTTTTTCCCGAAGGTACTCATTTCGAAGGGCTCGACGCGACGATCGCAGCGGTATTTTTGTCGGATTTTTCGGAGTCCCTCCTATAGTTGTTGCGGCAGGCGACGTATTCTTGGGCGAGAGCACTTTGGGACTTGGATTTAGCGATTGAGGTGGGTGTTGTTGTGAACCTCCTACTTTTGATTACCCACTAGGCATATTGGAGATATTCCCATATTAATGTGTTAATTGTACTCGGGTGATGATTATAGTATACTTGTATGAGATTATGGACTTTTTAATAATACTTACATCTCCAGGAGACTAGATACTAGTAAACTGTTATATCTTGCAAAAAGGCTTGTTATCTAACACTTTGGGAACACTACGTTCAGGAGAATATCATGTATTATCTGTTTGGAGATTGTTTATGCATGTGTAAAGGTCGGCATATGACATACTTGTACACTGGATTCTTAAGCGATAGTATGCCTTAGTTCTTGTAAGAATTGGTTACCTGTACTTATTTTGCTAATTGAAGGACGTTTACATGCTTGTATGGACATCTAGTTATGCCACCTTTTTCTGCTACACTATTGTTGGAATTTGACTTAGGAGAAACCATGTTGGCACCTTTTCTCCTTTCATTGAGGTACTTGTGGTATTGCTCCGGTTGAGCAGGGTTGTAGGATAGTGTAGCCGGATTTTGTTGAGTGGGTTTGTCATACCAGATTGTGGTGGTGGGTTATTGCGGCAACTGCGGACATTGGGCGGTTGACCGGATGTTTACTTATGCATCAGATTGGGGATAGGATTCCTCTAATGGATGGAGTTTCCACTTATTGAGTTTTATTGCATTAGATTGGGGGATCGGGTTATCTTTAGTGGAGGGGTTTTCCCACTTCGATCATTGTCATAATCCAGTCCTGCTACAGTGAGATATTGAGACATGATTTCTTTACTCGTGTGGGTCGCTCCCCTCGAGTGCCACTACGGAGTGTGCGACCGAACGGATCGAGGCCGGTCTGTTACTTACTTTAGTGTGCGATCGGACGGACAGAGGCCGATCTGTTACTTACTTTGGGATGCGACCGTACCGGTCAGTAATCGGTCGGTATTCCCACAGATGAGTTCAACAGTAGAGCAGGTAGTGCCAGTTTTTACTGGTCGTTAGATTGGGTTTATACAGTCAGGCACATTCATTAATGCATTCTCATAGTTATATCTTTCTGACCCTACATTTAGAGGCATCGTAGTGGTAGCTTCATTTTCTTATCAGCAGTACTATTTATAGCTTATCACCTCTTCTTTCCTTGTGCCTCTGATAGACCTAGTGGGCTCGTCAAAGTTTGAGGCTTAACCCACTATGGGAGGCTACTGTTTCTATAGTAGTTCTCACCCCCATCGTCTTCTTCTTTGTTTCTCCCTTTGTTTTGTAGAGTCCTCTGCGGGAGTTGCTAGGCCGTCAGCAGCGGATCGAGATAAGGGGATAGCTGACTAGATAGAGTGTCCACCCGATAGTATGCTAGCGGGACTTTTGATGTACCATTATCTTCTCAGACAATTTTTTTTTGTACTCTCTTTTGGGTCTGACTTTAGCCAGCTGGTTGTATATTTTGGTGAGCTGGGAGTGATACTTGTATTTATTTACAGTTGTTCTTTACTTTATTTTCAGCTTTTGTCTGAGATGTAGTAGTTTTAGTTCAGCTCTGATTTTACACTCTTTTATTATTATTTCTTATATCTGAGCAGGATACCGATACTTCGTGTACGCGGAAAATACCGTGTGCACGACGGATCTGTAGACGGGCCCGAATTCTGGTTTACACCCGGGGCGTGACATTTAGCCTTTGGATGGAGGAGTGTGCGGTTAGAATGATAGTGGGCCCCTTGAGTTTAGTGGGTGGTTGGTGAAATAGTATGATCTAAGGAATAAAATTAGTCAAAGGAATAAATCTAATAGTAGAAAACTTAGAAATACCAATTACTTGGTGCTTTTACAAACCTAGTAGCCGAACTCTATATATCTATACCTATATATTATTCTTTCTATCTTTTGTCACGTGTCAGCATTTTCTTCATTTAGAATGAACCGACTCATGTCCTCCACATGTTTTCCTTTTTCTTCATTGAACCGGCTCAAATTCTTCACATATTTCTTTTTTCTTTGCTTGAACTGAATCGCCTGTTGTGTGTTTCCCTTTTTGTTTAATTGAACCGAATCAAGTTACACGTCGAATTAGCTTTAGTCCTACACATATTTTTTTCTTTTTTTGTTTGAACCAAATCAAATTGCACGCAGAACCGGCTCAAGTCCTCCACATATTTTTCTCTTTCTTTACTTGAACTAAATTGGATCGCACTGCATCCTTCAATCTTTGCTTGAACTGAACCAGGTTACAACTATGGACCATATTTTTATATATCTTTATTTGAATTGAATCAGATCACACCTACTACATTGGGCCGAACCGGCCCAATTGCTCCATATATTTTCATATTTTTTTGCTTGAACCGGACCATCGTCTTTTCGTAGTTCTTTCTTTGCTTGAACTAAACCATCGCCTTTTCGTCTTCCTTTCTTAGTTTGAACTAAACCACTGTCTCTTCCTCTTCTTTGGGTGGCAACATTTTTTTGCCTCTTCTTCTTTCTTGGACTGCTCCTTTTCTTTGTTTAAACTTTAAACATTATGTATGCAATAAAACTTTCTCAATAACTAATGTGAAAACTAAAAAAGAAGTTATACAAATCGATGCGAGATGCCAAAATTTGAAAACTTTTTAGTTTCGTAAATTAGAAAAACTAGAGAAAATTACATCAGTCTATCAAGATGTTAATTTTATATCTTACTTCAGTTCGATACGTCCACCTACGATACTCACAATTTGACTTCACTTTAATTTTTGGTATATAAATTTGAGTCTCTTTAGTGTGTCTTTTGCTATTTGTTATTTTTTCCTTACGATATTTTAAATATTTCTTCAAAATATTGGTATAATATTTTTTCTTCTCTTATAGTTTTTTCTTTCTTTCTTTTTGATTTCTTTTATTATATTTCGTTGAGCTACAATTTCATTTAGTATTTAATATATTTTTTATATCATTAAATCTAATCAGATATAGTTATATCTTTTTATTTCTTCTTTACGTTTATATTTTTTATTTAATTTGTAAATTTTTACTAAAAAAATTTTACCCGCCGCATCGCGCGGATCCATACACTAGTGTGTGTGTATATATATACACACACACACTTAAAGCTATTATACTTTTATAAGTATAGACTCCTTCGGACTCATAAGTTATTTTTGATGATGGAGCTTTCAAATCGACGATTCATACCGTTAAATATGATCTAATACTCTTTAAACTTTTAAAAAATAAATTTTAAAATTTTTTGAAATTATAATAAAGTCTATCAAGTGAGCATAAAATGAACGATCAAAATCAAAGGACCTTCTAAAAATAGAACATTGGAGTCTTCAATTTAAGATCGAAGTTATATATCTCTATCTAGATAAGACTATGTTTGGTTGGGGGATAAAAGGGGGATAACTCTTTTATCCCCCATTTATCCTCCAAACACAACAAAAAAAGAGAGGGATTTGTTATCCCTCCCTTAACGGGCTATTCTGGAATAGCCCGTTAAGGAGGGGGATAACAATTCCTCCCATTGGTGGGAATAAGATTGTTCCTACCCGAGAACAACCTTATTTCCATCTTTTTTTTCTTTTTTTTTTTTTTAAATTTAAATTAAAGTTTATAAAATTTATAAAATTTTAAATTTAAATTTTTTTATTTTATAAATTTTAAAATTTTTAACTTTAATTTTTTATAAATTTAAAAATTTAAAAATTTAAAATTTAAAAATTTATACAAATTTTGTATTTATAACTTTTAAATTTTTTTACAGAAATTTTTTAATTTATAAAAATTTAAAAATTAACATTTTTACATAATCTTTTACACATTTTTTGAGATAATTAAAATTTAAAATTTTAAATTTAGAGAAATTTTAAATTTTATAATTTTTTAATTTGTAACTTTAATTTTTAATAAATTTATAAATTTAATAAATTTTAAAATTTATACAAAATTTTAATTTTTTTAACATTAATTTTTAAAAAATTAAATAGTATTATTTACTAAAATATAAATGTTAATTTATACAAATATTAATTATTATTTAATTAATATTTTATATTAATTAATTACATAAAATATTATTATTTTAAAATTATAATTATTTTTATTTTTTCATTATTCTCGTTTATTCTAAGAAATGAACCAAATATAATTTCAGCTATTCCTAAGAATAACAGCTTTACAAACCAAACACTATTTTTCTTTTATTCCTGACTATCCTGGATAGCAAGCTATCCCAGGAATAAAAAAATTTATTCTCAAACTCATAATCCCCGAACCAAATATTACCATAGTGAATAAAATTTTCTATAAAATATTCAAGCTAGCTATTATGATTATTTTACACCATTAAACTAGCAAGTATCTAATACCGGCCATTAAAAATTATCAATTTTAAAATTTTTGCTCATAAGGTAAATAATATCGAAAATTTATAAAATTTCAAATATTCTAAATCATATGTAATAGTATGAATTATTAATTCGAAAACTTTATCATCAAAAATAACTTAAGAGTACGTCGAACGTAATGATAAGAATATAATAGCTGAATATATATATATATATATATATATATATATATATATATATATATATATATATATATAGTTCGGTTGGAATACTATCGATAGCACCAAGCAATTGGTGCTATTAAGTTTTTAGTCCTTGGATGAAAGTATTTGCGGTTGAGATTATATTAGTTTTCTAAGATTTTTACTATTCAACCAACCACCCACTAAATTCTAGGGGACCACTATCATCCTAATCGCACATTTTTTTAATCTAAAGGCTAAAAACTTGATAGCGCCAATAACTTGGTGCTATCGATAGAATTCCAGCCTAATTATATATATATATATATATATATGAGTAGAGGTTATATACTTTCAAAAGTACAAACCAAACTATACTTGTGAATTTTTAATTATTGAATTTGTATTGAGATTTGTGTAATTATAAAGTTAACTAAAAAAAGAAAAAGAAAAAGTATAATTACACAAATCTTAATATAAATATAATAATAAAAAATTTATAAATATGATTGAACTCGTACTTTTAAAAATATATAAATTCTATTCTCTCTCTTTCTCTCTCTCTCTCTCTCTCTCTCTCTCTCTCTCTCTCTCTCTCTATATATATATATATATATATATATATATATATATAACGCATCCGAACCTTGATGCAATTTGTGAAAACGAAATAAAATGCTACGTGTTGTTGATGAATTAGTTATTGCATAGCATCATAAATTATTTTGCATGGACAAATTAAAATTCTCCGCATCATATGTACAAACACACCAACTGTCGCAGTGTAAAATTATTGTCCGGACCCACCACTTAAATGATATGAGTAAATTCTTAAAAAATACATTAAAAAAAAAAAAAAAAACCCTTCTTTATTAGAAATTTCTTAATCAAGGGTTTTTGTCCTCAGTTTGTTGAATCCAAGTAAAATTAAAATTCCATTTTTTCCTCCGCAAGTATAGTAACTTACTATTTTTTGTAGACCTAACATTTCAAAATATAGATCTCCGGTACTTAATAATGACCATACCATGATACAATCATCCAATAGTACCACAGAATTGTATAGAAATAAGAAAAATATATATTATCTAGCACAAATACAAAAAATCAGAGACGAAGAATAGGAAAAAAAAAAAGAAGTGCGAATGATATGTGCAGAGAAATTTTACATACTAGTATCTTTGTGTGCATTACAAAATAGAATCAATCTCAAGTGCTGGCTACTACTATTTAGCCTACTACCAAAAATTGCCAGTATCAGTTGAGAACGATTCTACTTCTCTAATAAAAAGTTTAGAAAAATTATACTAGTTCTGTGGATACAAATTTTTTGCACACTTTCTAAACTTAGAAAGAAAAAAAAAATAAAAAAAGAAAGAAGAGCAGTAATCTCACCGTCCTTTCTGCTCCTGATCCTCGCGGCGACCGTGACTAGCGCCCGCTTCACTGGAAGCACCACAACCTTCCTCCACCACTCCATTCCCTCCTTCCCCTTCCTTAATCTCCCCCTCTCCACTTCAACGCATGGATTTGTTAATAAGAAAGATTTATGAATGCATTATCAAATGTGATAGTAATAAGAGTTGGAGAGGGGAGAAGAGAAAACGAGGAGTGGGAGGTTGTTAAAAATACTTCGGGCTGCCACCTACCCAGCCCGAGAACTGTCCACGTTGCCTCGTCCCTCGCGCCAGGCGCCTCTTCCTCCTCGCCTCTCTCTCTCTCTCTCTCTCTCTCTCTCTCTCTCTCTCTCCTCTACCCTTTCGCTCCCTTTAATTTATTTATTTATTTATTTATTTTATTTTTTTTTATTTTTTTTTTATCAGAGATATCCGATAAATATTTTATCTATCTTAAAATAAGAACTCTTTCACTCATTCCTTAAAAAATAACAAGTAAAATTTATTTTATTTTAAAATAAATAAAATATATAATATACATTCTGTTTAGAACGTACAATAAGTATTTTGTTGGATTTTATTTGATTTTTAAAGTAATTTAAAATTTATATTTTGGTCTTTGAATTTTTCTGGGCAGCCCAATATCAATGGACTTTGCCTGGAAGCCTAAACTCATTTTTCCTCTACATGTGATGTTTAGTCTCATATCGAAAATTCATCACAGGTAGAGTGAGTTTATTTACTCCTCTCTTGTGCATGTATTAGTTAGGAGAAAGTGAGAGCAAGCCTTCTCCTAAACACGCGCGCGCACGGCACGAGCAGAGCCGGGACGCGCGCGATGTTGACTTGGTTTATTTTTATTTTGACTTTTCTTTTTACATTAAAGCCTTCCTTGAAAACTTGTTTCTCGCGGGCCACCCAAAGGCCTTCCTTGAAGGGCCTTTGTAGGCTGCCAGAGAGAGCACCCGTTGGAGCTTGTCTCATGATGGGTTTTGGGCTCTTTAAATGGAGAGCATGAGGGAGCTTGGTAATTACCTGAGCTACAGTATTTTCCTCTCCTCAAAATTTACAGAAAATCTAAGCTTTACATTTTGATCTTTGAGTTTCTATTTTGCTGGATCTCTGAAAGACGTTGGGTTCGCTACGCACCATCCCGGAGTCGTTGTCGATGGGGTGGACAGTAGTCGTTGTATCGCTAGGGGTGATTGCCGAAGCCTCGCACATAGAGGGGCAATCTCGCTTCTAGGACAGTGCTCACGCACGCCTCGACATTCACAGGCTTCATCTAAACTTTGCTTTATAGTATTTCAAGTTTAAATTAAATTTAAATTATTTAAAGAATTAATTTAAAAAGATAAATTTTTTTAATATTTTAGAAGCGAGATTAAATTAATTTATCTTTTCATATATATTTTTAACGTTCCGTGAAGTATACTCTGTGATTAAGATAAATATTTATTTAGTTTATTCAAATAATTAGTTAACCGCATATTCTCTGTTAGTATTTAAAATTGTTAGTATACTGCTACGTGATTAGTATACTTTATAAAATTATTTTATTACACTATACTTGTCACGCTCCGGAGTCGAAACTGCGACCCGAGCTCGCCAACAGATCCGCCGTCTATGCAAAATCCCGCACAGGCGAAGCGTCCAACCTGCAAGAAAAGGTACTACAGCTAACAGATATCAGAGCTATAATTAAAAATCCGCTGTAAAACTAAAATCAACCAATGTACAACTGGAAATAATACAATAATGTCCAACTCCCAAAAAGATAATCATACAATATCCTCAGATACAAAACTCAGAACTCAACAGGGAGATATCTCCAATAAATATATCAGTGTACAGGCTCTCAATACATAACATATCCTCACTACATTAGTCTCTCAAAAAAGAAAAATAAAATAACTAATCTACTGAAGATTTCCTCTGAAGGGGTACTGCTACTCTCCAAGATGGGTAGGGATCTAGCTCGCGACTCCCTCGCCTCGATCAACAACCGCAGAGTCAGCAACACCCGCTAAGACTCTGCAAAACAAAGGAGAGAAAAGAAAGGGAGGGGGAAAACCCCCCAATGGGTGTGAGAACTACACCAAAAAGGGAGTTCTTAGTGGGTACCACCGCCAGGCCCGACGATCTGCCCACTAAGTCCACTAGAGGCATAAGATAACCAATGCAGTAAAAACTGAACAAGAAAGCTGGAGACACTCAACAGCTGCCATGCCTCTATCTAAATGCTCAAATGGGAAAACTCTGATAAAGATATGCAACACTAGCACACGAGGTGGTCAATCGACCCAATCGAGCTGACTGTCACATCGGGTCCAGTCAAACTTGCGCCCACCTACAACCACCTCCCGCTGACGGACAGGAATTACGTAGGGCGTCCAAACGGACTAACTCGCTATCGAATAGTGGCTCATACAGGCTATAGTCGAAATCTACGCTCTCTCTCAGAATGGATAGAATCAAGATGCTCAACCTCTCACACAACGGTCAAAATACTCACAATGACACGGGACCACCGTCAAACCAAACGGCTCCCAACAACACTAGCACTGGTCTAAACACAGCTACTAGAGTCCACTCAGCCCCCAGGTACGAGTGCAATAATAAAAGTATCTGACCGAAATAAACCCAATCAAATGAACCGGTATAAAATTCGGTACTGCCTACTCTGTCATCAATCTCACGAACTCAGTATCTCCACTGTCCAACTGACCGGAAGGAGAAAGAACAAACATGGTTTCTCCTAAGTCAGATTCCAACATGATAGTGTAGCAATAAAAGATGGCCTATCTAGATGTCCATACAAGCATGCATTTGTCCTCAAGGAAAAGAAATGGAGTAAAGTCACGAATTTCAAGATTTCTAGCTTCTTCTTCAACCTCGGGCCCGCGGCCAACCATGGGTTTTGGCTTGCTCCAAGTTGCAGGAAATGTAGAGTATACTCCAAGGAGCATTTCCATACAAGTTAGATAGCCTCAGGTGCAATGGTTGCAGAGAACCATCTCGGGCAAGGTGTTGTGTGCTTGTATATAAAATATGCATGTTAGGTGTTTGCATAAATGCCCCAAAGAAGTTTAGTTTGGAATTTGACTTGGATGTAAAAATGAAAGATGCTCCAAATGACCCCCTGAGCTTGATGCTCACTTCAGATCAAATCAGATCTGTATGGATTGATGTTTGGAGCATTATGTGAGTTGATTGAGAGCAAGGTCATGGATCTCTTTGATCCAGCAGATTCTGGGCTGCCAAATGGTGAGCCTAGGTGTTCTGGAGTTCTCAGGAGACTAATGCTTTAATTTATTTCAAGTTAGCACAGATAGGTTAAAAGATATAGTAAAACAAGCTCTAAGTTAAGTGTCTTGGCCCAAAGTCTTTTCTGGGCTGTTTGCGAAGTGGCGACAGTGAGCTCTTGATTAATTTGGGGTCACTGGACGCGGTGCTCGCGTTAAAAATTGATTTTTATGATCCGGTGAAACAAAAATGCATTAAGGCTAGGTTAGAGAAGAAATTATGGCCCGAAGTTTTCCTCGGGTTCCGTGCTGCCGCAAATGAGTGAGCACAGTGTTCAACAAGTTAAAAGTCACCTGCTGGAAGTGACGGCTCGTTAAAATGAGTTTCCAGTTGAAAGAACGAGCGAAAACAGTGCTCAAATGACACTATTGTTTAAGTAATTAGAGGGTTTAAGTTGATTTGGCATAAGTTAGAGTCAGAGTTGATCCCTGATCATTATTTTGATTCAGGTTTACTCGGTGACTCTGGTTCTGAGCATTCAGTGGATTACAGTTTAGTCGCCTGCTATTTGACAGGTGGGTTTATCTTCGGTCCGGGCTTTATCATTTCGGCCCTCTGGGGTATAGTATTGGTTGGACCCCTGTTCTTGTTAGCCTAGATGATATTTGAGCCCGCTTTCCTTTTGATCAGTTTTATTTTGCTATAAACGTGTTTTTAGTCAACCAATGTTTTGTCTCCAAGCATCGCAGAGTCGCCGGAGTCTGTTCTTGTTTGATAGGACGAAGGCATAGCTTTTCGAGGTTTGGATATAAAACATGTTTTCAAAATGTTTTCCTAAAAAGATTTTTAGTTGCATGATTGATTCTCAGTTGCTTCCAGATATCATGACTCTATTCGTGGACATTTGCCATGCCTGATTGGTCATTAGCTAGCTTGCACATTTATACTTGATTATCAGTATATCCTGATCCATGTTCTAGAAGTTGTTGATTATATTCTGCATTTGCACCCTTATTGGGATTTTGGTCATTTGCTAGTTTGCATACCTGTTTATCAGTACTCCCTGATTATTCTGATCCATGCTATAGTAGTTGATGATTATTCCTGCATATGAGTTGAGATTCAGTTGATTATTGGATTAGTTGATGATTATTCCTGCATATGAGTTGAGATTCAGTTGATTCTGATATTGCATCCTTGATTGGATTAGTTGATGATTATTCCTACATATGAGTTGCTGCTTTCCTGTTGATCAAATATTACACTGCTGAACACATAATTTTAATCAACTAATGTTTTACTGAACGCCGTAGGGTCGCCTGAGTCTATTCTTGTTTGATAGGACAAAGGCATTGTGCTCTTCGAAGTTTGGGCCTAAAACCTGTTTTCAAAATAGTTTTCTCAAAAATATGTGTTTAGTTTTGTATGTTTGGTTGATCTTATGTTGAGTTGAGATTTGCCTTTGATCTTGCATATGAGTTGAGATTTTGTTGATTAGTTGCTGATTATTCCTGCATGAGAGTTGAGATTCAGTTGATTTTGTTATTGCATCTCAGTGGAGATTTCCCGGCTTGTTGCCGATTACCCGGTCAGTGGACCGTGAGTTTGAGCATTTGCATTTGATCGCCCGCACCGTTGTACTTCACGAACATCAGCGAAGTCATGACCCGTGTAGATGTTCTTTACCGGTAAAGTGGTTAGCAATAGCGACCCGTGACCCCTTGTGGGGGGAATGTCAACCAGGTAGTACCAAGTGGGCAAATTTTGCCTGAGGTCTTGTGGGACCAATATGGTGGCTTGTGATTGGGAAATTTTGCCTGAGGTCTTGTGGGACCAATATGGTGGCTTGTGATTGGGAAATTTTGCCTGAGGTTTTGTGGGACCAATATGGTGGCTTGTGATTGGGTAACTTACTATTTCAGTTATTGATGTATGTTTTGCTTGTTTAGCCTGTTTTGTCATAGCCTGCTCTTATCATATCACATGATTATCCTGATTTCTATTCCTGCTATAGTTATTGGCCTATGCTTGCTTCAAGATTTTTAACAGTTGCTTTAATTACAGCTCCAAATTATATATCTGCTTATCCTAACATGTGATCATTTACTATCCTCTAGTATTGTATGCCTGTAGGTACGATCTGCTATTTCTCGGCTCGTCGTGCCCACTGGGATACATGTACAGTGTATCTCACACCCCCTGGGAGAATATTTTTTCAGGTTGAGCGGGTGCTGGGATGTCGGGACGAGTTGGTGAGGTTCCAAGTTAGAGATTGACCCTGGACAGCCGAAAAGCACATGTATTTGTATTAGTAAAAAGAAAAGTGTAATTTATTTTGTAAAGTTATTGTAATAATTAATTTGTAATAGTGGTAGTACGTAGTTAGTACTCTGATGTTGTTGCCAAGTTAGCCGTGCATATATAGAAAAGGCTCAATCCCAAAGGGGATTGGGACTCTTCTATATATGTGGCGGTCTGTCATTGCCCTAGCTGGTTTTGCAACTCTGATTTAAAAAAAAAAAAAAAAAATTTATACACTGGTTTTTGAACTCGGGGCGTGACAGATTAGATGGTATCAGAGCAATAGGAATACGATGTCTAGGTTTGGCTAGGAACGAACCCTAGGATGACTTGAGTTCACGAGAGAGCGCTGGGGTTTGGAATAGTGATTTGGAACTTAGATGTGTTTCGTGTTCGTGTTTTGGGAATCGTTGTTAGTGAAGGGTTAACCGCGGTCATGGTTCCGGCCGTGGGCTTGATGTTTCAGTGGAGCAAGAGGGCTCAGATCAGTTACAGTACATATGGTTGAAATACAGACCACCGTTCCTGCAGAAATTATTGGATTAATGGCACAGCAGCAGATGACTGCTAGTATTGCACCAGCCCCACAGTTTGTCAGAGGTTGAACAAATCATTTACCTTTTAGTATCCTCGTGTTATAATTCAGTGGCTTGTGTGCCCGATGGTAATCCTGATTTGGGTTGAATTCACATTTTTGCTTATGCGTCAGATTTAATAAGGAGTTAGAAAATGTTGAAATATGATTCCAGTTTCTTATGAATAGACAGGGTGGCATTCTTGACCATGTGATGGTAGTGACCTATGGTAGAGGTTATATCATCGGCATAGGGACTGTGAAGGAAGGTATGTGATGTACCTTCAGATGTCACTACAAAAAATTTAAGTTTTAGAAGCGGTCGAAACCGCTGGAAAAAGTACCTAAAACTGTTGGAAATATTTTTCCCAACACTTCTAAAACTGTTGGGAAAAATTCTGTAACCGCTGTTAGATCTCCGTCGCTAAAGATCTTTGCCGACATTTTACACGACCGTTGGAGAAGATGATAATTTTAGTAACGGTTCTCCGACCGTTACTAAATATAGTAAAAAACGCTAGTATAAATTAATAAATTTATATCAACAGTTTTATAATTGTTATAAATCCAATCTAAAATACAAACATATACAACTAAAAACAAACTAGACAAGATTTTAAGACTTTTTAAATTCAGATATAAAAACAAATTAATCATTCAAATAAATTTAAATTTGATTACATCCGACAATTGTCAAACAAGAGTATTAAATCATTTAGCCAAATAAGAATTTGCACAGTAAAAATACAATTTTCAATCAAAAATATTAATCAAAAAAAATTTCTATCTAAAAGAAATAAAATTTATATGAAATCAAAGTTTTCTGCAAGTTCTTCAATTTATTCAATGAATTTGCTCCAAATTACAAATTTTCACCAATCCTTTCTCCTTTTTGAAAATTCCTGCAAAAAAAATAAAAATAAAATCAAATTAGTAAAATAATAAAATCAAAAGGTTTCAATAAGAGAATAACAGTAATAATAATGAAGAAAGCTTTCCCAAATAATAGGATCATTC
The DNA here is from genome assembly GCA_029168755.2 of Tillandsia fasciculata. Classification (NCBI taxonomy): domain Eukaryota; kingdom Viridiplantae; phylum Streptophyta; class Magnoliopsida; order Poales; family Bromeliaceae; genus Tillandsia; species Tillandsia fasciculata. Next base: position 80,539 of record JAQOTM010000341.1, on the reverse strand, counting down.
GATTGGGGAATGATTTAAATATAAACCATACCAAGCCCATAATGAAGAAAGCTTTCCCAAATAATAGAATCCTCACTGATAGTCATCCAAAGAAACTATATGCAGAAAAGAATGTAATTACAACACTTGTTCCGTACCAAGGTTGAAGGATCTAATGGTGCCTTTCCATCCTTAAAAGCAGCATCTAGATAAGTTCTAAGCGACATGCCAACGAATACCTGTTTCATTGATCATATCCAATAAAACAACGTAAGAAAATTTCCACCTCAAACATAACATAAAGCCAAATAGCTATTATTTTCTAGTGCAAATGATGCATAATTAAAGTGAGGGAGGCTACCAATTTTCGACCAGTTAAGTCGGCAGCAGCTTTCACACTTCCAATACGATGTATGTTAGAAGCAAACTGTGTAGTGATCACCCTTCCTTTTGCAGCTGATTTATGTCGTAACAATGCATCTGCTACAACAGATTACTATTTGATCTTCCAGGAGAAAGCACATTTGTCGAGTCACTCATCATCTTGAAAAGAATAAAAGAAAAAATAAGCAAGTTCATTAAATCTGCTTGCATAAAATTTTGGGAAATGCAGCAAACAAAATTCCCCAGGTACTTGTATGCCCCGCCACACAACAAGATAATCTTATGTTCCTAATTGTTCTACTTCGGAACTTGCATTGTTTGGGGTTCAGCAATGATTCAACATGAGAAGGATCATTCCAATCGGCCATCAAAATATTTCGGCGAACAGTAAGAACTAATTAATTGTAACTCTTCGCGTGCTCCTCATTAAAATCTAGAAAAGTTACTTTTTTGATGCACGGAGGAATATTATTTAGATCAGATTTTCTTGCACTAATCATAGTCCTTTGAAGTAGTTGTATAAGACGAGACCGTCCCTCCTCCATCTGAACCTCAAAAGGTCTCTGAATTCCGGCCTCCCAGCATTCCTGATTCTGCCCAGAGGCTTCTTCATGAAGAAACTTAAGCATTGGCTGAAGATGAGACACATGACTAATGAAATTAAGAGCTGATTACAAGAAAGAGAAGAAGAGTTTTCACCGTTCAGTAAGTTTGAAATGAAGCAACTAGCTTTGAGAGAAAAAGGAAAATGGCTTACTCAATTTTCCAACTTGATTAATTGAAACTCTATACGAGACAGATGGAAAGCATTTAGCTTGTCGAACATACTCATACGCCCTGCATGAAAGGGATGCCACGTTCATATCACGTTCAAAATAAAAAAAAGTTACATTCAAAGCACGATGTGATAACCCAAGATAAAGAAGCTAACCGATCAACTTGTAAAAGACCATGGCCTGTTGTTAGTTTATCAGCAAGGAAGAAATTTGAAAGATAAGATGAATATTTCTAAGATGCTATCACCTACAACTAAAAAAATGATCTTAAAGCATATATTTGGAACAAGATAAACAAATGACAAAAATAAATAATAAAGAATTATCAAACCAACAAGGAGCTCATTAAGATCTTTCTTCTGCCTTGATGCTGAAGCCTGTCATAAGCAAGGTATTTTAATCAACAAATTATGTAGTCAGCGGGTAGAGTTAAAGGTTTGAAGAACCACAAAACAAGTCAAAAATAATACTGAAATAATAGAAATTATGAAGCATGAAAAAATTGTTAAGCAAATAGTTACCGGCGAAACCATTTCCTGCACAAGATACATAACGACACACTAATTATTCATTGAAACAGAGAAAATCAAGAAACCTAAAGAAATTAATGGGGGGAAAGACAAATATGGACACAAATTCGATTTCCTGGAATTTGTCCTGGAAGAAGGAACAGACACTTTCCTAGAAAGAGGCTGACGAGTTTCATCATTACTGCAATTCAGAAAATCAGTTATTCGTGAGCATTCACAAATAATTTTGGAAAGGGACTCACAGAAATGCAATTCAACAAATAAGTAACGAAACAGCACAACTTAGTAACCGAAACGGGGCATTTAATTATGGATCATACAGAATACCCGGGCTAGTACGAAATTTTTAGTGTGATTAAGAAAATTGAGACAAAAATATGACATAATTAAAAATTATAAATATTTATGGTTATTTTCTTCTATTGGATCCAGTTATTCCAATGCCTGGTAGATAGAAGAATACAAGAATCCTTTGCCAAATTCTAATCACATGAATGAAGCGTATTATAGCCCGCTATAGTTTCAGAACTAAAATTATGTTTTTATCGAGATAGGTACTTTCTCAAAAATGAATAGACAAATGAACCGAATTACTGATCAAATAAGGAGGACAAAGTAGAACTAGCTAACATCTCAAAGTTGCTTAAAGAAAACAATTATCTAGTCATCACTTGAGGGCACCTAATCGCATAATCAAGAAAGTGGAAGATTAAGATCAGCTATTAGGCACTACAGGAACTACGTTTCATTTACTTTGTAATTAGAAATTTTTTTCATTTTTATTTCCCAAAAAAAAAAATTTGATTTTTGTCTGGAAACAAAAGAACCTCCTAGGTCATATGATACAGAACCTTTAAAATCTGAAAATCCTGACCTTAAAACAGGAATAGAAACAATAACTCACAGGAACAACTATTAAAACAGGAATAGAAACAATCTTGACCTCAAGTTAAGCAGTGGAAATATTCAGAGATGGCAATAGAAGAAACAAACAGATTAAATGTAAGCATATCTTACCTGAGATAAATATGGATTAAACAGAATATCAGGAATCTTGAATCTATCAGCACCAATTTCAATAGTTCTGTTCAAGAGTCGGATAGCATAATTTTACTCAGAGAAGTACTAATAGATTATGAATGCTTCACTAATAACATGAATATACAAGGACAAAAAAATGTGGCATGAAAATGTTACTAGTCAAATTTTGCAGCTATGCCAATGAACATCAAGGTAAATTAGCATATAAGCGATTCAAGCATATAAGATAACAATAAATTTAAACTTACTGGCCATCAGGAAGCTCATATGGAGTCATAGGAACATTTGCATATGCCACTCCTGTTAAAGGAAAGAAAAAGGAAAATTTCAAATTAACATATTTATTATAAGTTCAATAAACCAACAAACATAAAATAGATATAGATTATAACTGCATGTAGATCATTAATTTGTAGTTAATTACGGTAGCACTTTCTACTGTATCCAAATGGTCTTCTTCTAAATAAAATATGTATGGAACAAATTTAGCAGGTAATATTCAAATGTTACAGAATGATACATCGCACAACTATCCCAAACTCTTAACCGTATTTCAACTAAATCATTTGTGTTTATACCTAGTCAGTTACAAGTAATTTGATGCGAGGAGACAGAATTAAAGAAAACATGTAGAAATTAGACTTTCCCTGCTTTTGGTTTAAAAGTTCATTAGAAAAGCATCCTGCAAACACTTGTCAAACTTCATTATCCAAACTGACCTTACAGAACAAAATTGTTTTAAGCAACAATTGATAGAACTGTTTTATTTCAGATGATCTAATTGTCCCATACAATAAGTTGATAGTACAAAAAATATCTTAATTTTCTTATAACATCATAACATACAAGCGGTTGGAATTATAACATCATAGCAACAAGTCATTAGTGCTATCAAGTTTTTAGCCGTTGGATGAAAAAATATGCGGTTGGAATTATAATGGTCCCCTAGGGTTTACTAGGTGGTTGGTTGAATAGTAAAAATCTTAGGGGATCACTATAATCCCAACCACATATCTTTTCATCAAACGGCAGAAAACTTGATAGCACCAGTTGTTTGGTGCTATCGATAGTATTCTAGCCGGACTCTATATATATATATATATATATATATATATATATATATATATATATATATATATATATACTGTACTAGAAAGTGAAACTAGGAGCATTATAGAAAGTTACTTCAATATTGAAACCAAAATCAAATATGAAAATAGGTATAGCAGCACCCAAACCCTCCTCTAGATGCAAAATTTCCCCAGATTACCCACTCTTAGCTTCGAACAGCAAACTGATCATGAATAACAGGAGTAACAACATCAAACTTAGTTCATTTCAAAGAATCATCTCGATATTTTTTTAGATCAAAACTTACTTATCAGAACTAGAGGAAGGATCTCAAAGAGGAACTTGTGAGATGTTTAATCAATCAGGAATCCTCGATCTCAAATCAACAGCAGAGACTAAGATCGAGATCAACACCGTATTCAAATTGAGAACCCAATCGAGGGAGAGAGATGAAATTCTTAGTGCGGAAGAGAAATCAGATCCTTCAAATTAGAGGGGGGCGGATAGATCAAATTCTTAGGGTGGAAACGAGATCGGATCCTTGCAGATGAAGAGAAATGGAGGTAGTACCTTAGGGTTTCATTCGCACTTCGTTGCTTGGGAGTTGTCGACGCAGTGGGGGAGATAGAGCGAGAGATCTTATTGTAATCAAGCTAAGAGTGGGAGTAGTCGACGCAGGGGGGGGGGGAGTGAAGAAGAAGGGGAGTTCGCGTGAGCTAGGAGGTGGGGATCGAGCTGGAGCCGGAGCTCGGAGGTGGGGAGTTCGCGTGAGCTCAAGCTCGCGCGGAGCGCGTGAGGTGTTCGCGGAGGAGGGGAGGCCACGTTGGGTTTGCCTGGTTGTTAGGGTTAAAATTTTGAACTTTAAAATTTAAAATTTTAAAATTTTAAAAATTATAATTTGAAAATTAAAATATATAATTTTAAATTTTAAAAATTTAAATTTAAATTTAAACTTTAAAATTGTAAATTTTAAATTTTTAAAATTTTTAATTTAAAATTTTAAATTTTTAAAATTCTTAATTTAAAATTTTTAAATTTTGATTTTAAAAATCAAAATTACTTCTTAAATGCTCTATTGAGCCAAGTGCCCAAAATCACTTTTCAAATAATAGCCAAACACCCATATATTAAACATAAAATAAATTATTTATCTGTAAAAAAATAATATTTACCGACGCTTTATAACTATTATAAAATCGTATTTTATTTTTTAAAAATTTGGATTGAAAAAAAAAATTGAACTAAATTATTTACCGACGCTTTATAACTATTATAATAATTTATTAAAACCGCTGCTAAAATATACTTTTACCAGCGTTTTAGAACTGTTATAATAAATCATTAAAATCGCTGCAAAAATATACTTTTACCAGCACTTGTATTAAGTGCTGGTAAAATAACCGTCGCTACAAATCAATTTTCTTGTAGTGTGCGTTGTGTCCCCAACTAGTTGTTGGCGACAGATCTATGGTATTTCGCCTTTCTTTTGGTAAACACGTTGGCTGCAGACAACGTACTGTCGAAAGAACTGAGGAAATACTCTACCCTGTAAAGGGAAAGTATCAGATTGGGTCTAAGTTAGTAGCCTTGGAGTTGTTGATACCTTGTGACTAGTTGTCACTATCGTGAACCTATTAGAGACTTACCAGTGGATTAGATAAGTTTAAGTTTCGGGGACGAAACTTCTTATAAGTGGTGGGTGATGTAGTAACCGTGATTTTTAAAATCCAAAATCTAAGCTTAAATAATTTTTAAATTATTTAATTGGCAAAAATGGGGAATTAATGGGACAATAGTGGCCCTAAAAATACCGACTTTTGATCGGGGCCTGATCTTGAAAATCCGAGATCACCATTGCGATCGTCTCATCGAAACATGAAAATTTCATATTCACTTGTCGACGATCTGACGGTCGGATATTCCAGAAATCAGCGAAGAAAAAGCGGGTCCCACAACTTAAGTTGTGAATAGTAACCTCTAATTTTAATCCCCTCTTGACCACTAACGGCCGTTTCGCCGTCTGGAAACCCAATATAGGGGTATGAGTAGTCGAACCTAGCTAATTTCGACGTTCTGAGCGCAATGGCACTGACGGTTTTCGCGTTTGGCGATCCGGGTGCATCGAGGTGCGTGCGTCGGTTTGCGACCTACAGAACTAGTTGGCCTGAGATTTTGTACGAGCGCCAAATCAAACAAATGAATACGCTACTTGACAGGTCTCGACGAGCCGGACGTCGTGGCGAAGTCGGTTTCGCAATTCGCTGAGCGAATTTTCTCGAATTGCGTGAAAGGTGTCGAAAAATCAATATTTTCTTAAAGAACCTATATATTTTATGTAGCTAAGTTAATGGGATTAAAACATCAAGGTTCTATATGCATTTTTCACCTCCTGTGAAGATCTCGGAGGTTGAGGTTGAGTGTGAACTGGGTTTGGGGTTATTTTGCAAAAGGGATCTAGCATTAAGTGTAAGTTGCCTCTTGATCTTCTTGCGCTAGAGCCCGAGGAGTCTGAGGGAAATCCAAAGCATCACTTGATTTTCTGCATCTCCCAACTTATCCCCAAAGTGTTGGAGTGGCTAGGCATAAACCCCATTGAGACCAAACCCGAGAAAGTGAGAGGAAGAAGAAGGTTGGATCAAAATTGTCCAAGCTTGGATTTGAAGAGCTCTGAGGCTGCCTTGGTGTCTGTGGAACCTCCTGGAGTCTTGCTGAGGCTGCGCAAGGAAGGAGAAGTGATCCCGGCTTCTTCCCTCCTTCACCAACTCCGGCCAAGGTAAGGTCACTAAACCACGGTTTGATTTAGCCCGAGACCCCTAGCAGTAGCCTAATTATGCCCTTAGGATGCTCCATGCACAGCCCGAGCCCCCCATGCAAGTTGGTTGGCCGGCGGGAGCAAAGTCTCGCCGGAAACCTAACCTAGCTCCGCCTCGGGAGAACTTGGCAACCACTGAACCAAAATGGAAAATAAAATCATGGGCTTGGACTGTAGGATCCATAGATTAATCCTGCAAAGTTTCAGCAAGTTTGGTTGAGTATTCACCTCGCAGATCCAAACCCTAAATTTCGGGTTTTGTGCATTCGGCCGAGCTTCTTGCTCCGGCGCCGGCGAGCTTCTCCGACGCCGGCCACCTACCCAGAACACTTGCTGGGACCAAGGGGAGTGCATCGATGCACTTGCATGGCATCCATGCAGCATCAAAGTGGTGCGGCCATGGATGACCCGAGAAGTGATCCAAACGCAGCCGCCGGCGCTCCGGCCGGGGTGGGTTGGTCAGGAAGCTTCCTATGACTATTTAGAACATTTCCATCCAAGTTGGAAGTCTCCAAAATGCCTCATTAAAAATCCGCCATTAACGGTGGGAAGCTCAAAACCGAGCTTGCTCGCTGCCGTCGCCGCCGTGTCCCCATCGTCGGGCACAAGTCCAGAACGGTTCGTGGTGATGAGGAGCACCTGTTGGTGCATTTGTATGAGGCCCAGAAGCCCTAGTTGGATGGTCACGAATTTCAAGATTTCTAGCTTCTTCTTCAACCTCGAGCCCGCGGCCAACCATGGGTTTTGGCTTGCTCCAAGTTGCAGGAAATGTAGAGTATACTCCAAGGAGCATTTCCATTCAAGTTAGATAGCCTCAGGTGCAATGGTTGCAGAGAACCATCTCGGGCAAGGTGTTGTGTGCTTGTATATAAAATATGCATGTTAGGTGTTTGCATAAATGCCCCAAAGAAGTTTAGTTTGGAATTTGACTTGGATGTAAAAATGAAAGATGCTCCAAATGACCCCCTGAGCTTGATGCTCACTTCAGATCAAATCAGATCTGTGTGGATTGATGTTTGGAGCATTATGTGAGTTGATTGAGAGCAAGGTCATGGATCTCTTTGATCCAGCAGATTCTGGGCTGCCAAATGGTGAGCCTAGGTGTTCTGGAGTTCTCAGGAGACTAATGCTTTAATTTATTTCAAGTTAGCACAGATAGGTTAAAAGATGTAGTAAAACAAGCTCTAAGTTAAGTGCCTTGGCCCAAAGTCTTTTCTGGGCTGTTTGCGAAGTGGCGACAGTGAGCTCTTGATTAATTTGGGGTCACTGGACGCGATGCTCGCGTTAAAAATTGATTTTTATGATCCGGTGAAACAAAAATGCATTAAGGCTAGGTTAGAGAAGAAATTATGGCCCGAAGTTTTCCTCGGGTTCCGTGCTGCCGCAAATGGGTGAGCACAGTGTTCAACAAGTTAAAAGTCACCTGCTGGAACTGACGGCTCGTTAAAATGAGTTTCCAGTTGAAAGAACGAGCGAAAACAGTGCTCAAATGACACTATTGTTTAAGTAATTAGAGGGTTTAAGTTGATTTGGAATAAGTTAGAGTCAGAGTTGATCCCTGATCATTATTTTGATTCAGGTTTACTCGGTGACTCTGGTTCTGAGCATTCAGTGGATTACAGTTTAGTCGCCTGCTATTTGACAGGTGGGTTTATCTTCGGTCCGGGCTTTATCATTTCGGCCCTCTGGGGTATAGTATTGGTTGGACCCCTGTTCTTGTTAGCCTAAATGATATTTGAGCCTGCTTTCCTTTTGATTAGTTTTATTTGCTATAAACGTGTTTTTAGTCAACCAATGTTTTGTCTCCAAGCATCGCAGAGTCGCCGGAGTTTGTTCTTGTTTGATAGGACGAAGGCATAGCTCTTCGAGGTTTGGACATAAAACATGTTTTCAAAATGTTTTCCTAAAAAGATTTTTAGTTGCATGATTGATTCTCAGTTGCTTCCAGATATCATGACTCTATTCGTGGACATTTGCCATGCCTGATTGGTCATTAGCTAGCTTGCACATTTATACTTGATTATCAGTATATCCTGATCCATGTTCTAGAAGTTGTTGATTATATTCTGCATTTGCACCCTTATTGGGATTTTGGTCATTTGCTAGTTTGCATACCTGTTTATCAGTACTCCCTGATTATTCTGATCCATGCTATAGTAGTTGATGATTATTCCTGCATATGAGTTGAGATTCAGTTGATTATTGGATTAGTTGATGATTATTCCTGCATATGAGTTGAGATTCAGTTGATTCTGATATTGCATCCTTGATTGGATTAGTTGATGATTATTCCTACATATGAGTTGCTGCTTTCCTGTTGATCAAATATTACACTGCTGAACACATAATTTTAATCAACTAATGTTTTACTGAACGCCGTAGGGTCGCCTGAGTCTGTTCTTGTTTGATAGGACAAAGGCATTGCTCTTCGAAGTTTGGGCCTAAAACCTGTTTTCAAAATAGTTTTCTCAAAAATATGTGTTTAGTTTTGTATGTTTGGTTGATCTTATGTTGAGTTGAGATTTGCCTTTGATCTTGCATATGAGTTGAGATTTTGTTGATTAGTTGCTGATTATTCCTGCATGAGAGTTGAGATTCAGTTGATTTTGTTATTGCATCCCAGTGGGGATTTCCCGGCTTGTTGCCGATTACCCGGTCAGTGGACCGTGAGTTTGAGCATTTGCATTTGATCGCCCGCACCGTTGTACTTCACGAACATCTGCGGAGTCATGACCCGTGTAGATGTTCTTTACCGGTAAAGTGGTTAGCAATAGCGACCCGTGACTGTCACGCCCCGGGGTCGAAACTGCGACTCGGGATCGCTAACAGATCCGCCATCTGTACGGAAACTGCGGTACAGACGAAGCGTCTAACCTGCAAAAAGAATCAACTACAGTATATAGATATCAGAGCTGAAAGTAACTACTAAAAACTGAAATCCAAACCCTGTACAACTGAAAATAATACCATATCCATCTCCCAAATACGATCGTATGCAAAGTCCTCTGATACAAAACTCAAAAGGGAGATATCTCCAATAAATACATCAGTGTACAAACTCTCAATACAAAAAATATCCTCACTACAACAGTCTCTCAAACTGTAAAATAAAATACAACTCTATACCTCACAACAAAGTTCTCTCAACAGAGTAAAAGTAGTAAACTAGTCTACTGAAGCTCTCCGCTGAAGGGGGTACCGCTACACTCCAACGACGGGTAGGGAACTAGCTCGCGACTCCCTCGCCTCGCTTAGAAGGATCAGCAACAGGAGCACAGGAACAGAAGAAGAAGTCCCTGGGGAAAAGACACCACGATGGGTGTGAGAACTACTTCCCACAGTAGTTCTCAGTGGGTGCCGTCAACAAGCCCAACGGTCTGCCCACCAAGTCTACTAGAGGTAAAAGATAACAGTGCAATGAAATCTGAACAAGAAAAGCTGGAACTACTCTACAGCTACCATGCCTCTATCTAGATACTCAAAAAGTGGAACAGAGGAAAGTAAATGAGACCACTCGCACCCAAGGTGCTCAATCGACCCAATCGAACTGACTGCCTCAAAGGGTCCAGTCAAGCCTGCGCCTGTCGACTAGGAACGCACCTGCCCACTACCACACATCCACATGAGGACGGGATTTACGTGGGGCGTCCTGTCCGACTAACTCATCCCTCGCGCAAAACTGCCTCAACAGGCCCATCGTTGCCTCCACTGCGGAAAACTGCCTCAACAGGCCAACCATCGTATCCACAGCGGCATCTCAGGGGCGCGACTCCAACTGAGGAAAACGGCGCGGCATAGAGTATCAAACATTGGCATATGCAGGCTATAGACAAAACCACGCTCACTCTCAGAACGGTAGGACTCAAGATCCCCAAATATCTCGCACAACAGTCGGAGCACTCTCGACGACTCAGCTGATCGGCTAACTCGAAACACGAGACACTAGCCTCTCCAACAGCTCGCAGCACAAAGCACACTGGCTGGAGGTACTCCACAGCCAGGAACGACCCACAACTCAGGCTAACAATACCGGTCGGACAACACTCAACGACCTGGGACCACCGTCAACCCCAACGGTTCCCAACAACACGGACCGGAAGATACTCGACGGCCCGGGACTACCGTCTACTCAACGGCTCCCTCCCACGACAGCACAATAGGAAACAAGACCTCCCGGGACTACCGTTTACCCAAACGGCTCCCGGCACAGATAAGCAACCCACTACAACTACCAGACTCCACTCTGCTCCCAAGCACGAGTGCAAAAGCATCCCACACTAAAAGAAAGTCCCGACCTCTCGGCCCACTACCCGGGCGAGGATAACACTATGTCCAGGAATGAAAAACAGTGTGGATGTCTAAACATAAATAACCCTAGCCCAAGTGAGAGTTTTCTACTGGTCTGGTTACACATGCAACATATGACGGGGGTGCTAGGTCAAGTTCCAATATAACTATATTAACATATGAAAAAAGGAATAACAATTCCTACAATATAGCATGCTATACCCGAAAATAAACTATCATGCATAGTCCTACATCAGTAGAATTACTGTACAGTCCATAAAACTTAGAGATAAGGCCACCCACCTCGATTTGCCACCAATTGCTCGTAGACACTTGCAATTGGCCTCCACGCGATTCCGCACGCAAAACGATGCCCGCTGCCGGAGTCCGCACGCAAAACGGAGCACGGTGCCGAAACCCGCGCGCAAAACGGAGTCCTCACGCAAAACGGAGCACGGTGCCGAAACCCGCGCACAAAACGGAGTCCTCACGCAAAACGGTGCACGCCGCCAGGGTCCGCACGCAAAACGGAGCACGGTGCAGGAACTCGCGCGCAAAACGGAGTCCGCACGCAAAACGGTGCACGCCGTCGGGGTTCGCACGCAAAACGGAGCACGATGCCGGAACCCGCACGCAAAACGGAGTCGGCACGTAAAACGATGCATGTCGTCGGAGTCCGCATGCAAAACGGAGCACGATGCCGGAACCCGCGCGCAAAACGGAGTCCGCACGCAAAACGGTGCACGCCGCCGGGGTCCGCACGCAAAACGGAGCACGGTGCCGGAACCCGCGCGCAAAACGGAGTCCGCACGCAAAACGGTGCACGCCGCCGGGGTCCGCACGCAAAACGGAGCACGGTGCCGGAACCCACGCGCAAAACGGAGTCCGCACGCAAAACGGTGCACGCCGCCGGGGTCCGCACGCAAAACGGAGCACGGTGCCGGAACCCGCGCGCAAAACGGAGTCCGCACGCAAAACGGTGCACGCCGCCGGGGTCCGCACGCAAAACGGAGCACGGTGCCGGAACCCGCGCGCAAAACGGAGTCTGCACGCAAAACGGTGCACGCCGCCGGGGTCCGCACGCAAAGCGGAGCAGTAAAACACGGGCCCTAACACAGATAAGAGTAAGAGGGTTAATTTACTGTCCAAAGAACGCCCCAAAATTGTGCCAAAAACACCGTAAAATCAAAAAGCGGGACCTACCCGACTGCGTCGCGCCGCCCAACTGCTCCAACGGAACACCTCGCGCGCTCCGCGAGGTCCACGGCGCACCGCCACATCCCCCAAAATCTCCTCGTCACTCCCTCTCTCGCTCGGGTGAAGAAGGAAGAAAGGAAAATGGAGGAGAAAAGACCCGCGGGGGAGAAAGAAGAAGAAGAAGAAGAAAAAGAGGAAGGGAGAGGGGCATGGACCCGGTCCACGGTGCACCGCACAAAGGGGGGGCCCGTTGCCCAGCCGGGTCACAAGGCCGGGGCGCGTGCACCGGGTCCACGCACGCGCCCCGGCCGCCACGCGGCGCGCGGCAACGCGCCCGCCACACGGGCGCGTTACACCGCGCCCGCGCCAGGCGCGGGACACGCGCGCGCCACACGGGCGCGCGCCCTCGCGCCCGCGCGGCGGCCAACGGGGGCCCGCCACGTGGCGGCCCCCGCGCAACCCGCGCCGAAGGCGCGTCAGTGCCCCTGTCGCGTCCGTACGCCCTCGGGATCCACGCCGCGCCAACGCCTCGGTTTGTGTGCCACGTCGTCTCGAAAAACGCGCACGCCTAACGGACTCCAAATCCAACAAATAAATAGTCCATTCTTAGCGATTTCGCGCGCTGAATCCAAAAACGACGTCCGTTTTTTTCCAAATTCTCGTCCAAAAATTTGCCGAATGCCCACTCGATTCGATTTTCGCGCCGGGCCCATTTCTGAAGTCCGAAATGACGAATTTCAACTCTAAAAATTCCCGAAGGCGACCGGAGAGGTAACTTTTATCCAAACTTCGCCCGGAGTCCAATTTTGACATCTGAATTGCGCGAAACCACTTCCAAACACCCGACGGGTCCTCCAATTTCCCACGGGGTCTCCTTTTAAGCCCGAAGTCCACCACTTGTGTCCAAATTGCGCGCAACCATCACGACGCACCACGCAGGCCTCCAGTGATGCAAGCTAAATCCCAAATTGCACCACAAATCCATTTCTCGGGCCCGACAAGCGCACAAACACTCCCAACGGCCACTAAAAGCTGCCCAACAACCGGCAAACCCTACGCGGGGGATTCCGGGACCTCACACCCTCCCCCACTAAAAGAAAGTTTCGTCCTCGAAACTAGATCAAGTCCATCAGGAGTCACAATTACCGCAGGTAGGTTCCATCAATACGCCTCCAGCTCCCGAAACATCACTCACTCCCCGTGATTACTCCGCAACAACAACAACAACAACAAGTACGGTATGGCCCAATGTGCAATTCTCTCATCTCTCGAGCCAGAAATTGCAACGGCGTCCCTCGTACTCCAAAAATCACAGATCTCAAAGGGGCAAGTAAATCAGGGGCGAGGAAAAACACATCACTCCTGAGCTGAGATGTGAAATACCCAAGGGGCTCCAATCAAAGGCTGGGGAAAAGGGAAATAACCACTAATTCAACACGCACCAAACCACATCACGGTGCCAACCTCAACAAGGCGACCCGAAGCATACCCGCACATTCATCCAATAAGGAAGGGAATCCAATAAGTTGTGGTCTTCACTCGGTTACTTCCCGATCCGAAACCACTCGAGTGGACTACACAACTGCAGGCTACCCTCAAAAGGGATCCTCAAGAGACACAGTCTCGTGCCAAAGCTGGTCGCTCATCATGCTATCATAACCCCAACGGACCCACGGGTCGAAGTCGATCCCTCAACTAATAAAGAACACCCTGACGGGGACCAAACCGTCGGTGAACGGGACCGAAAACTGGCTCACAAGGCGATCATAAAGCTGATGCCCAAACTCGCGGTCAAAGTCCGAAACATCCACAAAACTCTCACCGTTGTGTACCTACAACGTGGCATCACTGCCGTGCACCAACGGCGTGGCATCACTGCCGTGCACCAACGGCGTGGCATCACCACCATGTATCAACGGTGTGGCATCACCACCGTGTATCAACGGTGTGGCATCATCACCGTGTATCAACGGTGTGGCATCACTGTAGGACCCCTGACCCCCATGCAGCTTTTTCCCATGAATCCACTGTGCAAACACCTGTTGATGGTGTATCTGGCCCATGGTGCATCAAAGGGATGCCACATATGGACCCTGTGAGCTTTGGTTGGCTGTATTGGCCTTCGGCTGCTTTTGCCGAATTTTAGAAAAGGAATTTGGCCGAACGGAGGGTGGATTTGGATTCAGCGCGGAAAAACGCTTGAAAATGGCTTTTTGTTTGCTTAATTCTGAGTCCGGATGCCCAAAAGCGGACTCCCGAAAGTTTTTGCAGTTTCTGGTGCTTGGGGGAGCCTCCGGCAAATTTTGGAGGCGGATTTTGGCGAAACGGACGTCGTTTTTGGAATCAGCGCGCGAAAACGGTCAAGATGGGCTATTTACTTGATGTTTTTGGGCTGCGGTTACTGTTCATGCCGGAACAGTGTCTCCGGCGATCGCCGGCGGCGGCCGGCGGCGACGGGCAGCGTCGGCGGGCGGCGGCGCAGCCTCGGGCAGGCGGCTGAGGGTGCGGGCAGGCGGCTGAGGGCGCGGGCAGGAGCGCGGTCCACCGCGGAGATCGTGCACCGGGGGCGGGCCACGTGGCGCTTTCCGGTTGGCCGGCGTAGCAGGCGCGGTCCACGGAACTTGGGCCCGGGTGCACGGTAGACCAGGTGGACGCGTGGCATCTGCGTACTGGTTCGGTGCATTGAATTTTCATACACCGGGCGCAGCAGGTGAGGGGTGCGACACGTGGCGCCTCCCCATTGGACGGGGTACTGTGCGTGGCAGGTGGGGCGACGTGCGCTGGCAGGCGGGCAGGTGGCCGTACCGGCGGGCAGGTGGCCGTACGCGCGGGTCAGCCGGGGCGACGTGCGCGGGGCAGGCGTGGTCAACGCCACGTGGCTGAGCGCGGGACGCCGGGTTTGCTGTTGCCTGTTCGGGCGACACGTGGCGAGTGTTGGGGCGGGTCGGACGAAGCCTGGATCCCGTCCGACCGCGTGTATTGGGCTGGGCCGCACTGTGCGCGCCCGAAAGTTGTGGGCCGGGCCGCACTGTGCGCGCCCGGAAATTTCCGGGCGCCCGAAAGTGAGGACATATTGGGAATTTTCCCAATTGTTCTCTTTAGCTCTATAAATAGCCAACCCGAGCCTCACTCTTTGGCTTTTTTCTCCCAAACCGCACCTCCTCTGCCCGAGCTCCCTCTTGATGAAATTTTCCCCTCTTAATCCTTGATCCACCTGCAAAGTTCTAGGATTTTAGGAGGCTCGAATCCCGAGGTTCCCCATTTTACGGCGCGGCGCGACGTTGCTTTCTAGTGTTCTTCTTCGGCGCAGCGACAGTGTTTTAGCTCCCCTGGGCTACCCCGAGATCTTTTTGCTGTGATTCTTGCACCGGCAGACTCCTAAGAGGTAGGACTTCATCTTTCGTTTTGGTCGCGCTTTCCCGTTTCGAGGTTTTGGCACGGATCCCGAGGCAAACAGTGACCCCTTTTTCTGTATGGATTTCCTTGACAGCAGCGGGGTATTTTGGCCATATCTTCGCGTACGAGCGTCAGACGGAAACGAGCTTATACAACTTTTTCATCTACGGATCGCAAGGAACGCGCTCGTATTTTTCTTGGATTTTCCTGAGGATTATTTCGAGGTGAAAATCACTGTTTTCTCAGTGAACAGTGCACAGTTTTAGCACAGATTTTTGTATGATGTACCCCTCTTGCCGAATTTTTATCTTGACTTACCGAACTCAGATTTGGGCGTGCAAGGTACCGTTGCGAAGCTATCGACGCGAGGATCGCCGTGATATTTTTCTTGGAATTTTCTGGGCACTTTCTGCAGGTGATAATTTAACAGTTTTGAATCCGATGTTGTATGTGTTTATAAGAGCAATAATTGGGAGCCTTAGTGTATTTAGTGGACTTTGTATTGTACCAGGAGTATTACGGGTGTGCTAAATTTGTGGGAGCAAGGATTTGGAGTTTTGGTATTTTCATCTGTACGGATCCGGACAGTTCGCGCTTCAGGTGGGTGGTTGTTGTACTCCTCTCTTTGGTATGCCCACTAGGAATGTCAGAACACCCCTGATTGATGATGCTAAAACTGTGGTTGGTAGACTTGCATGCTCTAGGAGATTAATTATTGGTTATTGGATCCCTGATTAATTGTTGTTGGAATGATCACCTTATTTAATCGCTTAATTATTCTGGACTGCATGCTTAGGGGCAAAATAGTAATTGAGGACTATAAAAGTGATGATTGTTCATATGTGACTGTCACCTTAGCCTATATTCCCTAAACTGATTATTCTTGGAAAATGGACAAATTATTGGAACAATGCATGATTAAACGGGTCATATAATTATATCATCGTTTACTGCTACACTATCTTTTGGGACTTGACTTAGGAGAAACCATGCATTTATTCTTTTCTTCTCCTATTATTGATAGACTTGAGGCATAGTTGCTCGGTTCGAGCGGGTGTTGGACAGTGTAGTCAGGTTTTGGGGATTTGGGACAGGTTGGGTTTTTGACAGGGTGTTGCGGCGACCACGGATCTTGGGTGGTTGACCGGGTTGTTACTATTGCATCAGATTGGGTGTTTTGGGGATCGGGCTTTCTTTAGTGGACGGAGTTTCCCACTTTGATCATAGTCATGATCCAGTCCTGCTATTATGAGACAGTGGTTACAGAGATGCTTGTTACAGTGATACTTTACTCGTGTGGGTCGCTCCCCTCGAGTGCCACTCCGGAGTAGGCTTTCCACGGTGCAGAGCGCCGGGCACCAGGCTGGTTTCTTGAGTTAGACAGCAGAGCAGGCAGTGCCAGTGTTCACTGGCGGTCAGATTTGGGTCATTTTGACAGGCTTCTTGATTCTGATGCATCACTTTCTCCACCCTTATTGGTTGGTCATGTAGAGGCATGTTAGGGATAGCACTTCTTCTGTTGTCATTCATAGCTTCACCCCCTTCTCTTCTTTCCCTTTTGCCTCTGATTACCTGGTGGGCATATCTGAGCTGAGGCTTTACCCACTAGGGGAGGCTACTGTTTATAGTAGTACTTACCCCCATCGTCTTCTCTTGTTTCTTTCTTTCCCCTTGTTTTGCAGAGTCCTCCGTGGGAGTTGCTGGGCCGTCAGCAACTGATCGAGGCAAGCGGATTGCGGACTAGATAGAGAGCCTCTCGAGGGTTGTAGCTGGAGATTTTGGGTACCTGGACTTCTCAGACAGCTTTTACTTATTTTCTTTTGGGTCTGGCTTCTGCCAGCTGTTTGTATATTTAGTGGTGAGCTGGGAGAGACATCTGTTTTTTATTCCACTGTTGTACTCTTTTACTTCCAGCTTCTGTCTGAGATACAGTAGTTTTAGTTTAGCTCTGATTATTATGCTCTGTTATTATTATTTCTTATATCTGAGCAGGTTACCTATGCTTCGTGTATGTGGGAAATACCGCATGCACGGCGGATCTGTAGACGGGCCTGGGTTCTGGTTTACACCCGGGGCGTGACAGATTAAGTTGGTATTAGAGCTTAGGGATAGGTCAGTTGGGACTTAGGAAACCCTAGTCTTTTGGACAGACCCTAGGATAATAGGGCGTGAGTGGCGTGACTTGCTGCGAAAGTCGGTGATTCTTTTAGTTAACTCTTCCTGTGAGTGAAGAGGGATCGACATAGTCTATTTCTGTTGAACCATTATGTTGGCTGCAGACAACATAAGGTTACAGAAATAGGAGGATGTCTTTTGACTTTCGCCAGATTGGGTCGTGTGGGGTTTTGTTGCTGATATTTGGTTTCTTGTGGCAGGATGCCTCCTCGACGTCGGATTCCCACTCGGGGTGTCCCTTCACCCCCTGTTGAGCCAGAGCAGCCTACACCCCCCGAGCTTACTGAGTTGAGGGCCTTGGTGGCCCAGTTGGCGGAGGGTCAGCGCCGCCAGGAGCAGAGGATTGAGCAGCTGCTTGCTCAGAGGGAGGCGCCACCCCCAGCTGTTCCTGAGGCCCCTGTGCCTCCTGTTGCACCTTTTGTGCCGTCAGCGCCATCTTCGAGTAGCGGGGCTCCTGGAGCTATTCAGCCTTTGACTGCGGAGGAGGAGCGGGATTTTGCTGACAAACTCTCTACGTTTGTTCAGCGGGGACCACCTAGATTCTCGGGGCGGGATGCTCAGCCCCGGGCTGTTGGGAGATGGCTTTCTGCGATGGAGAAGCTTTTTCGGGACTTCTTCATCGACCCGAGGTACCGAGTGCACATGGCGGTGCACTGTTTGGACGGAGATGCTGATTTTTGGTGGCAGCGGGTAGAGCCACTGGAGTTCCGGATCACTCGGCAGTTGCCTTGGGAGGAGTTTAAACGGATGGTGTTGGACACCTATTTTTCTACCAGTGTGAAGAAGAAGTTGGAGGACGACTTGAAGAATCTGCAGCAGGGCGATCGATCGGCCCATGCCTATTTCCAGGAGTTCATGGAGTTGCTGAACTGTGTGCCTTTCGTCGCCCGTGACGGCCCGCACCAGGTAGAGATGTTTGAGGCAGGCCTTCGCCCAGAGATTTTCACACTTGTGCATGCCCAGAGATTTCAGACCCTTGAGGCAGCCGCAGAGCACGCACAGTGGGTGGAGAGAGGTGATCAGGAGGTGGCCAGACGGAGGGCCGCGGTCGCGCAGAGTACCGACAGGAAGCGACCAGCCCCGGAGGACGGGGGACAGGCCAGCTCATGGAGACCGCCACGGCCGTCGCAGTCCCAGTCTTATTGTGACACCCCCGGAATTTGGATTAGTCCTCTATATAAATGATATAATAGGACTAAATCTCTAACCCGGCTATAGCATTTTGGATGGTAGCAAGATCCAAGAGGAACATGAGAGTTAAGCGTGCTAGAGCTAGAGTAGTTCTAGGATGGGTGACCCCCTGGGAAGTGGGGCGTCACAGTTGGTATCAGAGCCATTCACCAGCCGAAAATGTGAGATGAGTCTCGGCTGAGCCAGGGTTATATAGCGGGTAGAGCGAGGCTCCCCGGCTAATGACCGTTGTGAGTGGAGTGCAGCTCCTCACAAGGTCGGCTAAGGCTAGCGAGACGAGTCTCACATCGCCTGGTGCTTGTGAGTGTGCTTGAGCCTGACGTGGACGTCAGGGCTTAAAGGGGGGAAGAATGTGACACCCCCGGAATTTGGATTAGTCCTCTATATAAATGATATAATAGGACTAAATCTCTAACCCGGCTATAGCATTTTGGATGGTAGCAAGATCCAAGAGGAACATGAGAGTTAAGCGTGCTAGAGCTAGAGTAGTTCTAGGATGGGTGACCCCCTGGGAAGTGGGGCGTCACACTTATGGCCGTGGGCGATCAGAGAGGAGAGGGCCTGGTGGACCCCAGAGACCGCAGCAGCAGCACCAGCAGCAGAGATCGCAGCAGAGGCAGCAGAGATCTCAGCAGCAGTCCTCGAGACAGCAGCAGCAGCAGCCGAGATAGCCCCGATCTTCTGACCGATGTATCTTTTGTGGCGGTCAGCATGCCGCCATCACCTGTGACCAGAGATGGGGTCGATGCTTTCGTTGTGGACAGCCGGGGCATGTGCGAGCTACTTGCCCCCTTGCTACCTCTTCGGCACCTTCTTCGGCGTCGGCTCCATACCCCCCTCAGCAGCAGCGGCCACCAGCTCAGCGGCCTTATGCTCCAGCGAGCAGGCCGTCCACCTCTTACCCTATAGATTCTCGACCTCCAGCACCGAGCGGGCGGGTGTATGCCGCCCAGTTGGCGGATTCTCCAGCGGCAGACCAGGTGGTGGCAGGTATTATTCTACTCTTTGGCATTCGGGCTCGCTCTTTATTTGACACTGGAGCTTCGCATTCTTTCATTAGTCGAGCATTTGCATCACTTCATGGTCTAGAGGTAGAGTCCTTGTCATGTGCATTAGAGGTGCGGATTCCTGATCATATTTTGCATGTCGAGGAGCGTTGTGTGGCATGCCCGGTACAGTTGGGGCCTTGGATATTGCCTGCAGACTTGCTTGTCTTGCAGCAGCTCCAGGATTTTGATGTGGTGCTAGGGATGGATTGGCTATCACGGTATTCCGCCACTATCGACTGCAGAGAGAGGACGGTGACTCTTCGCGAGCCAGGACAGGAGGAGTTCATCTTCAGAGGCTGCCAGAGCACGCTGTTCGCAGCGACCATTTCCTCGGCGAGAGCTAGGAGGATGATGAGCAGAGGTTGCACTGCCTTTTTGGCCACTGTGGTGGAGGTGCCTACGGCGGCACTGGGACTCGAGGATATCCCTATTGTCCGAGAGTTCTCAGATGTGTTTCCCCCTGAGTTGACGACGATGCCGCCGGAGAGGGAGATTGAGTTTGTGATTGATGTAGTCCCTGGGACTGCACCAATCTCAAAGGCACCCTATAGGATGGCGCCAGCTGAGTTGAGGGAGTTGAAAGCCCAGCTTCAGGATCTTTTGGATAGGGGCTTCATCAGACCCAGTGTTTCTCCGTGGGGAGCGCCTGTGTTGTTTGTGAAGAAGAAGGATGGGTCACTGCGGTTGTGTGTGGATTATAGGGAGTTGAACAAAGTGACCATCCGGAACAAGTATCCCCTCCCCCGGATTGATGATTTGTTTGATCAGTTGCAGGGAGCGTCTGTGTTCTCGAAGATTGATCTGCAGTCCGGTTACCACCAGCTGAGGGTGAGGGCCGAGGACATCTCCAAAACGGCTTTCAGATCGCGGTACGGGCATTATGAGTTTACTGTGATGCCTTTCGGGTTGACAAATGCCCCTGCCGCATTCATGGATTTAATGAATAGGATATTTCAGCCGTTTTTGGACCGGTTTGTGGTGGTGTTCATCGATGATATTCTGATCTACTCCCGGAGTGATCTGGAGCACGAGGAGCACTTGAGGACCGTGCTACAGCTTCTGCGAGAGAAGAAGCTGTATGCTAAGTTCAAAAAGTGCGAGTTTTGGCTCCGGGAGGTTGCCTTTCTGGGTCATGTTGTTTCAGCTGCTGGAGTGGCGGTGGATCCGGCCAAGGTGGATGCTATTCGTGATTGGCCGAGGCCGACGACTATCACCGAGGTGCGGAGCTTTCTTGGTTTGGCGGGCTACTATCGGCGCTTTGTGGAAGGCTTTGCGAAGCTTTCCTCTCCCCTCACTCGTCTGACCAGGAAGGGAGTTAAGTTTGTTTGGAGCGAGACTTGCCAGAGCTGTTTTGAGGAGCTGAAGCAGAGATTGATGACCGCTCCAATCCTTGCCCTCCCAGTTATGGGGGAAGGATTTGTGATTTACAGTGATGCCTCACATAGTGGTCTGGGGTGTGTGTTGATGCAGCAGGGTAGGGTGATTGCCTATGCTTCACGGCAATTGAAGGACTATGAGAAAAATTACCCTACTCATGATCTTGAGCTGGCAGCGGTGGTGTTTGCTCTGAAGCTGTGGCGGCATTATTTGTATGGTGAGCATTGCGAGATTTATACTGATCACAAAAGCTTGAAGTATCTGTTCACCCAAAAGGAGCTGAATTTGAGGCAACGCCGGTGGTTGGAGCTGCTAAAGGATTATGATCTGAGTATCCTTTATCACCCCGGCAAGGCCAATGTTGTGGCGGATGCTTTGAGCAGGAGGACGAGTCTGAGCTTATTGATCTCGCAGCAGGCGCCGTTGGTCGAGCAGATGAGGCGATTACAGCTGGAGGTAGTATCCCCTGGGGTCTCTGCTAGACTCATGTCTATGGTCTTGCAGCCCACTCTGTTGGAGAGGATCAGGGACACTCAGAGTGAGGACCCCCACTTGACGAGGATCAGGACGCAGCTTCAGGCGGATCAGACAGGGGATTTTTCTGTGGATAGCTCGGGAGTACTGCGGTACAGGGACCGAGTGTGTGTGCCTATGGATCAGGAGATTAGAGATCAGATTTTGAGGGAGGCCCATTGTACACCTTATACCATCCACCCTGGAGGTACTAAGATGTATAAGGACCTCAAGGCACAGTTTTGGTGGCCCGGAATGAAGCGGGACATTGGGAGATTCGTAGCACACTGTTTAACTTGCCAGCAAGTAAAGGCAGAGCATCGCGTTCCTGCTGGCAAGTTGCAGAGTCTTCCAATTCCCGAGTGGAAATGGGACCACGTCACTATGGATTTCGTCACTGGATTGCCGAGGGCGCAGAGCGGGGCAGATGCGATCTGGGTTATTGTGGACAGACTCACCAAGTCGGCGCACTTCTTACCGGTTCAGATGACTTGGTCACTGGAGCATTTGGCACAGTTATATCTGGATGAGATAGTGAGGCTTCACGGCATACCTGCTTCGATTGTGTCAGATCGAGACCCGAGATTCGTATCACGCTTTTGGGGGAGTTTGCATTCTGCATTGGGGACTCAGCTCAGGTTTAGCACCGCTTTCCACCCACAGACCGATGGACAGTCAGAGCGCACCATACAGACCCTCGAGGATATGTTGAGAGCGTGCGTTATGGATTTTGGAGGAGGGTGGTACCGGCACTTATCTTTGGTTGAGTTCGCGTACAACAACAGCTATCAGGCGAGCATCCAGATGGCTCCGTTTGAAGCGTTGTATGGACGCAAGTGTCGGTCTCCCTTATATTGGAGTGACGTGGGTGAGAGGAGGACTTTGGGACCGGAGTTACTTTTGGAGGCAGAGGAAAAAGTCAGGATTATTCGCCGGCATCTTGAGACAGCCCAGAGTCGTCAGAGGAGCTACGCAGATACTCGACGGCGAGACCTGGAGTTTCAGGTTGGTGATCATGTCTTCTTGAAGGTCTCGCCCTCGAAAGGGGTCCGGAGATTTGGAGTACGGGGAAAGCTCAGTCCCCGCTTTATTGGACCCTTTGAGGTACTTGACAGAGTTGGTCCTGTGGCATACAGAGTTGCCTTACCCCCGCGCCTGGCCGGAGTTCATGATGTCTTCCACGTCTCAGCTCTGAGGAGATATGTTTTTGACCCGTCGCACGTGATTGACTTCACTTCGTTGGAGATCGGCGAGGACTTGGTCTACGAGGAGCGCCCGTTGCGAATTCTTGCTCGTGAGGTGAGGGAATTGCGCAACCGGACCATTCCATATGTGAAGATCCTGTGGAGCAATCATGAGGAGCGAGAGGCTACATGGGAGCTGGAGACAGAGATGAGAGATGCCTACCCCTTCTTGTTCGAGGCTTCTGTTTGAGGTACGTCTGTTCTGTTTTCCTTGTTTCGGGGACGAAACTTTTTTTAGTGGGGGAGGATGTAGGACCCCTGACCCCCATGCAGCTTTTTCCCATGAATCCACTGTGCAAACACCTGTTGATGGTGTATCTGGCCCATGGTGCATCAAAGGGATGCCACAGATGGACCCTGTGAGCTTTGGTTGGCTGTATTGGCCTTCGGCTGCTTTTGCCGAATTTTAGAAAAGGAATTTGGCCAAACGGAGGGTGGATTTGGATTCAGCGCGGAAAAACGCTTGAAAATGGCTTTTTGTTTGCTTAATTCTGAGTCCGGATGCCCAAAAGCGGACTCCCGAAAGTTTTTGCAGTTTCTGGTGCTTGGGGGAGCCTCCGGCAAATTTTGGAGGCGGATTTTGGCGAAACGGACGTCGTTTTTGGAATCAGCGCACGAAAACGGTCAAGATGGGCTATTTACTTGATGTTTTTGAGCTGCGGGTACTGTTCATGCCGGAACAGTGTCTCCGGCGATCGCCGGCGGCGGCCGGCAGCGGCGGGCGGCGGCGCAGCCTCGGGCAGGCGCAGCCTCGGCAGGCGGCTGCGGGCAGGCGGCTGAGCGCGCGGGCAGGAGCGCGGTCCACCGCGGAGGTCGTGCACCGGGGGCGGGCCACGTGGCGCTTTCCGGTTGGCCGGCGCAGCAGGCGCGGTCCACGGAACTTGGGCCCGGGTGCACGGTAGACCGGTGGACACGTGGCATCTGGTACTGGTTCGGTGCATTGTTTTCGTACACCGGGCGCAGCAGGTGAGGGGTGCGACACGTGGCGCCTATTGGACGGGGTACGTGCGGGCAGGTGGCGACGTACGGCGCGGGCAGGTGGCCGTACGGCGGGCAGGTGGCCGTACGCGCGGGTCACGGGCGACGTGCGCGGGGCAGGCGTGGTCAACGCCACGTGGCGGAGCGCGGGACGCCGGTTTGCTGTTGCCTGTTCGGGCGCACGTGGCGAGTGCTGGGCGGGTCGGACGAAGCCTGGATCCCGTCCGACCGCGTGTATTGGGCCGGGCCGCACTGTGCGCGCCCGAAAGTTTGGGCCGGGCCGCACTGTGCGCGCCCGAAATTTCGGGCGCCCGAAAGTGAGGACATATTGGGAATTTTCCCAATTGTTCTCTTCAGCTCTATAAATAGCCAACCCGAGCCTCACTCTTTGGCTTTTTTCTCCCAAACCGCACCTCCTCTGCCCGAGCTCCCTCTTGATGAAATTTTTCATCTCTTAATCCTTGATCCACCTGCCAAGTTCAAGGATTTTAGGAGGCACGAATCCCGAGGTTCCCCATTTTACGGCGCGGCGCGACGTTGCTTTCTAGTGTTCTTCTTCGGCGCAGCGACAGTGTTTTAGCTCCCCTGGGCTACCCCGAGATCATTTTGCTGTGATTCTTGCACCGGCAGACTCCTAAGAGGTAGGACTTCATCTTTCGTTTTGGTCGCGCTTTCCCGTTTCGAGGTTTTGGCACGGATCCCGAGGCAAACAGTGACCCCTTTTTTTGTATGGATTTCCTTGACAGCAGCGGGGTATTTTGGCCATATCTTCGCGTACGAGCGTCAGACGGAAACGAGCTTGTACAACTTTTTCATCTACGGATCGCAAGGAACGCGCTCGTATTTTTCTTGGATTTTCCTGAGGATTATTTCGAGGTGAAAATCACTGTTTTCTCAGTGAACAGTGCACAGTTTTAGCACAGATTTTGTATGATGTACCCCCTTGCCGAATTTTTATCTTGACTTACCGAACTCAGATTTGGGCGTGCAAGGTACCGTTGCGAAGCTATCGACGCGAGGATCGCCGTGATATTTTTCTTGGAATTTTCTGGGCACTTTCTGCAGGTGATAATTTAACAGTTTTGAATCCGATGTTGTATGTGATTATAAGAGCAATAATTGGGAGCCTTAGTGTATTTAGTGGACTTTGTATTGTACCAGGAGTATTACGGGTGTGCTAAATTTGTGGGAGCAAGGATTTGGAGTTTTGGTATTTTCATCTGTACGGATCCGGACAGTTGCGCTTCAGGTGGGTGGTTGTTGTACTCCTCTCTTTGGTATGCCCACTAGGAATATCAGAGTACCCCTGATTGATGATGCTAAATGTGTTGATTGGTAGACTTGCATGCTCTAGGAGATTAATTATTGGTTATTGGATCCCTGATTAATTGTTGTTAGAATGATCACCTTATTTAATCGCTTAATTATTCTGGACTGCATGCTTAGGGGCAAAATAGTAATTGAGGACTGCAAAACTGATGATTGTTCATATGAGACTGTCACCTTAGCTTATATTCCCTAAACTGATTATTCTTGGAAAATGGACAAAATATTGGAACAATGCATGATTAAACGGGTCACATAATTATGTCATCTTTTACTGCTACACTATTTTTGGGACTTGACTTAGGAGAAACCATGCATTTATTCTTTTCTTCTCCTATTATTGATAGACTTGAGGCATAGTCGCTCGGTTCGAGCGGGTGTTGGACAGTGTAGTCAGGTATTGGGGATTTGGGACAGGTTGGGTTTTTGACAGGGTGTTGCGGCGACCACGGATCTTGGGTGGTTGACCGGTTGTTACTATTGCATCAGATTGGGTGTTTTGGGGATCGGGCTTTCTTTAGTGGACGGAGTTTCCCACTTTGATCATAGTCTGATCCAGTCCTGCTATTATGAGACAGTGGTTACAGAGATGCTTGTTACAGTGATACTTTACTCGTGTGGGTCGCTCCCCTCGAGTGCCACTCCGGAGTAGGCTTTCCACGGTGCAGAGCGCCGGGCACCAGGCTGGTTTCTTGAGTTCGACAGCAGAGCAGGCAGTGCCAGTGTTCACTGGCGGTCAGATTGGGTCATTTTGACAGGCTTCTTGATTCTGATGCATCACTTTCTCCATCCTTATTGGTTGGTCATGTAGAGGCATATTAGGGATAGCACTTTATCAGTTGTCATTCATAGCTGCACCCCCTTCTCTTCTTTCCCTTTTGCCTCTGATTACCTGGTGGGCATATCTGAGCTGAGGCTTTACCCGCTAGGGGAGGCTACTGTTTATAGTAGTACTTACCCCCATTGTCTTTCTTGTTTCTTTCTTTCCCCTTGTTTTGCAGAGTCCTCTGTGGGAGTTGCTGGGCCGTCAGCAACTGATCGAGGTAAGCGGATTGCGGACTAGATAGAGAGCCACCCGAGGGTTGTAGCTGGAGATTTTGGGTACCTGGACTTCTCAGACAGCTTTTACTTATTTCTTTTGGGTCTGGCTTCTGCCAGCTGTTTGTATATTTAGTGGTGAGCTGGGAGAGACATCTGTTTTTTATTCCACTGTTGTACTCTTTTACTTCCAGCTTCTGTCTGAGATACAGTAGTTTTAGTTTAGCTCTGATTATTATGCTCTGTTATTATTATTTCTTATATCTGAGCAGGTTACCTACGCTTCGTGTATGTGGGAAATACCGCATGCACGGCGGATCTGTAGACGGGCATGGGTTCTGGTTTACACCCGGGGCGTGACAATCACCACCGTGTATCAACGGTGTGGCATCACCACCGTGTATCAACGGTGTGGTATCACTCAAGCATCAAGGCCTCAGATCCTCACAGTCCTATACCCAACACTACCTCGAAATACCAGAGCTGAGGAAGGGCCAAAAGATCAACAGGCAAAAACCAGGGCCCCAACTGCACTGGGCAGGACCAATAACACCCATCTATGTGCAACACGTGATCAGGTATCTGAACCTCACGAGCACAAGCTAAGGGTCCTATCTCTAGCCCATACATCAATGTGTCACGCCCCGAGTTTAAAAACCAGCATCTAAATTTTTTTTTTTTTTTTTTTTTGAAATCAGAGTTTGAAACCAGCCAGGGCGCAACAGACCGCCACATATATAGAAGAGTCCCAATCCCACTAGGGATTGAGCCTTTCCTATATATGCACGGCTAGCTTGGCAATCAATCAGAGTACTAACTACGTATCACTAATACAGCACAGATATTACAACAACTTTTCAATTACATTACATTTCCTTGTTACATCAAATAACTAAATACTTGGGCTATCGGCTGTCCAGGGTCAAGCTCTACCTCGTGATCTCACCAACTCGTCCCGACATCTCAACACCCGCTCGACCTGAAAAACAGTCACCCGAGGGTGTGAGACACACCGGAGTGTATCCCAGTGGGCACGACGAGCCGAGAAATAGCAGATCGTACCTACTGGTATACAATGCTAGAGGATAGTAATAGATCATGGGTTAGGGTAAAGCAGATATATAACTGGTGCTGTAAAGGAAGCAAAACTCATAATCTGGGTACAAGCATAGGAGATAATTTTAGCAGAAATTTAAACAGGACAATCAGGTGTCAAGATGAAAGCAGGTTACAACTAGAGCAGGATAAACAAGCAGAATTATGACCAAAGAATTATAATCAAAAGCATCACTGAGTTAGGACAATCAGCAATATAACAATGAAACTATAATCAAAGGCATCACATGGAATCATACATAGGTAGATAACTAGAAGCCAGATCAAAGAATCAAGGAAGTATGTTAAAGCAACTTAACAACACATGCATCAAATAAATGAAAACACAAAGACCCAATCACAAGCTACCATATTGGCCTTCACAAGACCTCAGGCAAGGCTGCCCACCTGGCACCACCTGGTTGACATTCCCTCCACTGAGGGTCACGGGTTGCAACTGCTAACCACTTTACCGGTAAAGTACACCGCTACGGGTGATCGGTCCGCTGGTGTACGTGAAGAACAACGGTGCGGGCGAATCATATGCAAATGCTCAAACTGCGGTCCACTGACCGGGTAATCGGCTACAAGCCGGGAAATCCCCACTGGGATGCAATGACAGATCAACTGAATCTCAACTCTCATGCAGGAATACTCAGCAACTAAACAATAAATCTCAACTCATATGCAAATCAAGGCAAATCTCAGCTAATCATAAGCTCACAGATAAACTCAACTCAATCACACAAACCAACCAAATGATACAAAACTTAAACACATATTTTTAAGAAAACTGTTTTAAAAAGTCCAAACCCCGAAGAGCATTGCCCTCGTCCTATCAAACAAGAACAGACTTAGGCGACACTACGAAGCTTGGGTTTCCAAACCTCGCAGAGCAGTGCCTTTGTCCTATCAAACAAGAACAGACTCCGGCGACCCTACGAAGCTGGGTAAAACCATCAGTTAAATAAATCTATGTGCTCAGCAGTGTATCATTTGATCAGCAAGACAAACAGGCTCACTCATCAACCATGGAATGTCCAAGAAAAGTATAAATGCTAGAGGTACTATGAATAATCATGTAAGGCAAATAGAACTGATAACAGGCATAGATCAGGCAGATAGCAGATATAAGTAATCAAAGAAAGGCAGGCTCAAAGAAATTAAGTTAAGTTACAAAAACAGGGGTCCAACCAGTATCGCACCCCAGAGGAGAGAAAAAGAAAACCCCAGATAAGAGGTATCCGAATAAAAGGGCAGAAGCCTCTGTATAAAACCCGGACCGAAGATACCACAATCCACTGATATAAACCAGTCGGCTAATCGTATCTGCACTTACTCGATGGACCAGAGTACGAACACCTGATCAAATATGTTTTCAGAAATTTTATTTACTCTTAATTACATTTGCATTCCAGTTTAAAAAACCTTGTTATTTTTTAACTAACTTTGCACTTAACCCCATTTTAACCTTCTATACCAAATTTGACAATATTATAGTTCAATTCAAACTGTATTCCTCGTATTGGTGAAATACCAAATTGCCCCGTCCCGGGAATCCCTTTGGAACTTCCGGTAGACTCGGCTGTCTCACAGGGGTGCTGGCTCACAGATTCTACTGGGCAACTCAACAGCATTCGACCTGGTGAAACCATGCCGAATTCCTCGAATTGCGCGGTTAAGAAATCACAACCGTATCAGGAGGCAAAATCACGAACGAGTTTTGCCGCTTTTCGAACCGTGAATCAGATTTTCCCGCTCAACGGGAGCCATGGATTCCTAACGAAAAGTATCATTAGAGAATCAACCAAACCAGTTTTACTAACCATATATGAATGATTTTGCATCTAGACCCTAGGGTGTCTATATTTTCACTTTTAGTGCCAACTTGAACACTGTTTTTTGTTCTCGTTCTTTTAACTGGACTGAGATTCATTTTAACATTCCGTGCACACTTCGAGGAGGTTAATTTATGTCTTGCTGAACACCATGCTCACCCATTTGTGGTAGCACGGGTCCACGAGGCAAATTGGGGCCCACAACATATGCACTACATAGCCTAAAAGCCATTTTGTGCTTCGTCGGGACTTCAAACAGTAATGGGTCTAACGCATACATCTCTGGCAGTCGCGGCCATACCCCAAATTAGCTAGGGCACACTATCGCGGGCTTCGCAACAGCCCAAACATGTTTTGTTCACATTAAGTTAAAAGGTTGATTACACTATAACTTTTATCTAAACCTCTTTTAATTAAACTTTGTATATAAAATGTCTTTAAACAGTGCAAGGACACTGGGGCGCAACTCTTTTGCAGCCATACCTCTGGTTCATCAACCAGAACCAGATCCTTGCATCATACAAGTCTTTTATTGCTCCAAATTTTTATCCACTCAATTTTCTGTTTGAACTGAAGTGAGCACAGAGCTCAGGGGACCATTTGGAGCAACTTTTATATTTACAGTTAGGTCTAAATCCCACTTTTTCTTTCATTGAGGCATTTCATCATACACTTAGTGGGCACACTACCCAACCACACACACAAGCACCATTCGAATTTGGTTCTCAGCAATTACTCAGGACCAAATCCAGATTTTCTTGAGCAAAGTGTTCTACTGGGTATTTGGAGCAACTCCTCTCAACCTGGAGCAAGCAATAAGCCATGGTGGCCACGGTTTGGAGGAAGAAGATGATGGCTGCCTTGCTTTGAAATTCGTGATGCTTCAACCAAGAAGCTCTGGAGAGGTAGACTGGACAAACCAAAAGCACCAATAGGTGCTAAATACCTCACTAAAGCTTCCTGTGCCCATGCCCGGTCGACGGGGCGGCGGCGGCGGCGGGGAGCAAAGCTCCATTTCGAGCTCAACCCTCTAATGGCGGAATTTAAAAAGAGCTATATGAAGCCTTCCAACTTGGATAGAAGGTTCCTCTGGTCCATACAAAGCTTCCGACCAACCCTCCCCCGGCCGGAGTTGGCGGACCGGGAACCCGCGGCCGAGATTTGATCCCATTTCGAACCCATCTTGGCCGCGCTTCACCGCGCTGCATGGTTGCCATGCAAGTGCATGGATGGACTCCCCCTCGGTCCCCTAGAAGAGTCTGGGCATGTGCCGGCGTCGGATGCAAGAAGCTCGGCCAACTTGCAATAATTCGAAAAGCTAGGGCATCCATTTTCTTTCTAAATACTTAGCCATATTCAATGAAACTTTGCAGATTTAATCTACATATCCTAAAGTCCTTGCATCCCACTTTTTAGCTATTTTGGTTCAGTGGTTGCCGAGTTTCTTTCGAGGCGGAGCGCAACTAGGTTTTCCGGCCATCATACCTCCCCTCGGCCATGCACTTTGCATGGAAGGCTAGGACTTTGCAGGGAGCCCCTAAGGAACTTCTTAACCTACTGCATGTGGTCTCGGGTTCAAGAAGCCTTTGGTTTAGGTTCCTTACCTTGGCCGGCTCGGGAAGAAAGGATGAAGCCGGTTCACTCCTCCCACTTCGCGCAACTTCAGTAAGCCTCCAGCTATCTCCTCCATGGTACTGTGGAACACCACAGGAAACTTCAACTCCAACTTGGTAAAGATTTGGTCCACCTTCCTTTCTCTTTCTCTCTCTCGGCTCTCTCTCTCTATGAGTGGCTTGTGTTCTTTGGCCTCCCACATCCGAGGCTCTTCCTTGATGATGTAGAGGAGAAGTTGGATGCTTGGAATCCCCCCAAACTCCTCGTGTGCATGAATCCCAGAAGACTAAGAGACATAACACTTAATGCATGATTCTCTCCTCAAACCGGGTTCACACCCAAACCTAGCATCCGAGACCTGATCTGGGTGATTCACAGGATCGAGGTGATGCTTCACATCCCACTTGACCCCTCGGATTACACCAAGAAAAAACCCAAGCGTCACCTTGCCTTTATTTCAAGATTCCTTTAAAGAATCTTCTTAAACCGGTTTCACACCTAACTCCAACCCTAACCAGCTTGCTGTGGGTTACAATTGTACCCAGCACCCTATAGTATGAAGCCCTAACATTTAAACACATAAAATATTATCATTTCTTGCAATTTAGTCCAATTTTAGGCGCTTTTTCACGCATTTCGAGAACATCCGCTCGTCATTTTGCGAAACGGACTTCGCCACGACGTCCAGCCCGTCGAGACCTTCAAAATAGGCTACTTATTGTTTAATTTGGTGCTCGTATGACATCTCTGGCCATAAAGTTTGTCGAAATGCGGTATATTGCACGCATCCCGATGCACCCGGGTCGCCAAACGCGAAATCCGTCAGTGCCATCGCGTTCAGAACGTCGAAATTAGCTAGGACTCATTACTCATACCCCTATGTTAAATTTAAAAAGTTGAATCCCCCGTGACCTTTATGTTCTAAGGGGAATTAAATTATAGTGTTTACTATTCACTTAAGTTGTTGGGGCCCGCCCGCGTTCTTTTCTGATTTTTGGAAGATCCGACCGTCGGATCGAAAACATATGAATATGAAACTTCCATGTTTCGACGAGACGATCGCAAAGGTGATCTCGAATTTTCCAGATCAGACCCCGATCAAAAATCGATATTTTGGGCCACTGTTGCACTACTATTTCCCAATTTTTGCTATTTAAATAATTCTGGAAATTATTTAAACCTGAATTCTGGATTTTAAAATCATGGTTACTACATCACTCACCACTTTAAACGAAGTTTCGTCCCCGAAACTTAAACTTAACTAGTCCACTATAACGCCTCTAACAGGTTCACAGTAGTGACAATCAGTCACAAAATGTTGACAACTCTCAGATTACTCATTTAGACCCAATCTGAATATTCCCCTTTACAGGCAGAGTATTTTTCGGTTCTTTCGGAAGTACGTTGTCGGCCGCCCAACGTGCTTACCAAAAGAAAAGCGAAATACCATAGATCTGTCGCCAACAA
>JAQOTM010000341.1:0-48061 GCA_029168755.2 Tillandsia fasciculata | reverse complement strand
TCTCAGATTACTCATTTAGACCCAATCTGAATATTCCCCTTTACAGGGCAGAGTATTTTTTTCGTTCTTTGGAAGTACGTTGTCGGGCGCACAACGTGCTTACCAAAGAAAGGCGAATACCATAGATCTGTCGCCAACAACTAGTTGGGGACATCACTCACATCTGAAGGTACATCACATACCTTCCGACACAATCTCTATGTCGATAATACAACCTTTACCAAATGCCACTACCATTACGGGGTCAATCTTTGAACCACAAGTACGGATCTGAGCCCTCTGGCTTTTTACTGAAACATCAACCCCACGGTCGAAAACCATGACCGCGACTACTCTTCACTAACACGATTCTCAAAACCCGAATACGAACACATATAAGTTCCAAACCACTATTCCGAAACCCCGCTCTCTCGGAACACAAGTCATCCTAGGTTCGTTCCTAGCCAAAACTAGACTTCGTATTCCTATTGCCTCTGATACCATCCAATCTGTCACGCCCGAGTTTAAAAACCAGCATCTAAATTTTTTTTTTTTTTTTTTTTTTTGAAATTAGAGTTTGAAACCAGCCAGGGGCGCAACAGACCGCCACATATATAGAAGAGTCCCAATCCCACTGGGGATTGAGCCTTTCCTATATATGCACGGCTAGCTTGGCAATCAATCAGAGTACTAACTACGTATCACTAATACAACACAGATATTACAACAACTTTTCAATTACATTACATTTCCTTGTTACATCAAATAACTAAATACTTGGGCTATCTGTGAGGTCCCGGAATCCCCTGCGTAGGAGTTGCTGGTCGTTGGGCAGCTTTTAGTGGCCGTGGGAGTGTTTGTGCGCGTGTCGGACCCAAGAATGGATTGTGATGCAATTTGGGATTTAGTTGCATCACTGGAGGCCTGCGTGTTGTGTCGCTGGTGGTTGCGCGCAATTTGGACACAAGTGTTGGACTTCGTGCTTAAAATGTGACCCCGTGGGAAATTGGAAGACCCGTCGGGTGTTTAGAGGTGATTTCGCGCGATTCGGATGTCAGAATTGGACTCCGGGTGAAGTCCGGATAAAGGTTTACCTCTCCGGTCGCCTTCGGGAATTTTTAGAGTTGAAATTTGGCAAATCGGACTTTAAAAATGGACCCGGCGCGGAAAGGGGATCGAGTTGGCATTCGGCAAATTTTCGGGTAAGAATTTGGAGAAACGGACATCGTTTTTGGATTCA
Source organism: Tillandsia fasciculata (assembly GCA_029168755.2). NCBI lineage: Eukaryota > Viridiplantae > Streptophyta > Magnoliopsida > Poales > Bromeliaceae > Tillandsia > Tillandsia fasciculata. The sequence continues at coordinate 46,842 of JAQOTM010000341.1, read as the reverse complement.
GCGCGCGAAATCGCTAAGAATGGACTATTTATTTGTTGGTTTTGGAGCCCGGATAAATTGCACGTTTTTCGAGGCAATGCGGCGCGAATCTCGAGGCGGGCGCGTGGCACGGATCCCGAGGCGATCGCGGCGCGCGAGTCAAGGCTCGCGGATCGAGGCGGCGTGCGGAAGGGACGGGGCGCAGGCGCCTGCAGCGCGGAATGCGCAGGGGCCGCCACGTGGCGGCCCCCCGTTGGCGCCCGCGCGGGCGGGGGACACGCGCGCCCGTGTAACGGGCGCGTGTCCCGCGCCTGCGCGTGGTGCGGTGCAACGCGCCCGTGTGGCGGGCGCGTTGCATCGCGCCACGTGGCGCGCTGGGCGCGTGCGTGGACCCGGCGCACGCGCCCAGCCCGTGGACCGGCCGGTTGGGGCTTCCCATTGGTCCACGTGGTGGACCGGCTCCGTGGACCGGCCTGGTGGACCGCCCTTCTCCTCTTCTTTTCTTCTTCTTCTTCTTCCTCCCCGCACCGCCATTCCCTTTCTTTCTTTCTTTCTTCTGCAACCGAGAGCGAGAGGGAGTGAGGAGGGAGGTGGCGTGAGGTGCGGCGGCGCGTCGTGGACTCCGTTTTGCGTGCGAGGACGCCCGCGGAGTGGTTCGGCGACGGCGGCGCAAACGTGTAAGTCCCGTATGTTGATTTTGCTGTATTTTTGTACAGTTTTTGGGGCGTCCTTTTAGACTGTAATTACCCCCACTGTGCACCGTTTTGCGTGCGGACCCCGTTTTGCGTGCGGATCCTGGCACCGTGCACCGTTTTGCGTGCGGACTCCGGCACTGTGCACCGTTTTGCGTGCGGACCCCGTTTTGCGGGCGGATCCTGGCACCGTGCACCGTTTTGCGTGCGGACTCCGGCACTGTGCACCGTTTTTCGTGCGGACCCCGTTTTGCGGCGGATCCGGCACTGTGCACCGTTTTTCGTGCGGACCCCGTTTTGCGGCGGATCCTGCACCGTGCACCGTTTTGCGTGCGGACTCCGGCACTGTGCACCGTTTTGCGTGCGGAGACCGTTTTGCGGGCGGATCCTGGCACCGTGCACCGTTTTGCGTGCGGACTCCGGCACCGTGCACCGTTTTGCGTGCGGACTCCGTTTTGCGTGCGGATCCTGACACCGTGCACCGTGTTATGTGCAGACTCCGTTTCTGGTGCGGACTCCGGCGGCGTGCTCCGTTTTGCGTGCGGACTCCGGCGGCGTGCTCCGTTTTGCGTGCGGACTCCGGCGGCGTGCCCCGTTTGCGCAGCGGATCGCGTGGAGGCCAATTGCAAGTGTCTACGAGCAATTGGTGGCAAATCGAGGTGGGTGGCCTTATCTCCAAGTTTTATGGACTGTACAGTATTTCTACTGTTGTAGGACTATGCATGATAGCTTATTTCATTGTGTAGCATGCTATATTGTAGGAATTGATATTTCTTTTATTATCTGTTAATAGAGTTATCTTGGAACTTGACCTAGCACCCCCGTCATATGCTGCATGTGTAACCAGACCAGTAGAAAACCCTCACTTGGGCTAGGGTTATTTATGCTTAGACATCCACACTGTTTTTACATCCCTGGACATAGTGTTTTCTCGCCCGGATAGTGGGCCGAGAGGTCGGGACTTGCTTTTAGTGTGGGATGCTTTTGCACTCTTGCTTGGGAGCAGAGTGGAGTCTGGTAGCTGTAGCGGGTTGCTTATCTGTGCGGGGAGCCGTTTGAGTAAACGGTAGTCCCGAGAGGTCTTGTTTTTCCTGTTGTGCTGTCATGGGAGGGAGCCGTTGAGTAGACGGCAGTCCCGGGCCGTCGAGTGTCTTCCGGTCCGTCTTGTTGGGAACCGTTGGGGTGACGGTGGTCCCAGGTCGTTGAGTGTTGTCCGACCTGTTTTGTTACCCTGAGTTGTGGGTCGTTCCTGGCTGTGGAGTATCTCCAGCCAGTAAGCTTTGTGCTGTGAGCTGTAGGAGAGGCTAGTGTCTCGTGTTTCGAGTTAGCCGATCAGCTGAGTCGTCGAGAGTGCTCCGACTGTTACGCGAGATTTTTGGGGATCTTGAGTCCTACCGTTCTGTGAGTGAGCGTGGATTTGGACTAGCCTGCATATGCCACTGCGTGATTACTCTATGCCGCGCCGTTTTCCTCAGTTGGGGCCGCGCCCCTTGAGATGCCGCTGTGGATGCGATGATTGGCCTGTTGAGGCAGTTTTGCGCGAGGGATGAGTTAGTCGGACAGGACGCCCCACGTAAATCCCGTTCCCATGTGGACGTGTGGTAGTGGGCAGGAGCGTTCCTAGTCGACAGGCGCGGGCTTGGCTGGACCTTTGAGGTAGTCAGTTCGATTGGGACGATTGAGCACCTTGGGTGCGAGTGGTCTCATTTACTTTCTTCTGTTCCACTTTTGAGTGTCTAGATAGAGGCATGATAGCTGTAGAGTAGATCCAGCTTTTCTTATTCTGTTTTCCTTGCCTGTTATCTTTTACCTCTAGTAGACTTGGTGGGCAGACCGTTGGACTTGTTGACGGCACCCACTGAGAACTACTGTGGGAAGTAGTTCTCACACCCGTCGTGGTGTCTTTTCCCCAGGGGCTTCTTCTATCGTTCCTGTGCTCCTGTTGCTGATCCTTCTGGCCGAGGCGAGGGAGTCGCGAGCTAGTTCCCTACCCGTCGTCGGAGTGTAGCTGTACCCCTTCAGAGGAGAGCTCCAGTTGATTAGTTCACTTCTGTTACTCTGTTGAGAGACCTTTGTAGAGAGGTATAGAGTTGTATCTTACCTTTACAGTTTGAGAGACTATTGTAGTGAGGATATTCTTGTATCGAGAGTTTTGTACACTGATGTATTTATTGGAGATACCTCCCTTTTGAGTCTTGTATCAGAGGACTTTGTTTACGATCATATTTGGGAGATGGATATGGTTTTATTTTCAGTTGTACAGTGTTTGATCTTCAGTTTTTAGTAGTCTACTTTCAGCTCTCTGATACCTGTTTACTGTAGATGTTCTTTCTGCAGGTTAGACGCTTCGTCTGTACGGCAGTTTCCGTACAGATGGCGGATCTGTTGGCGAGCCCGGGTCGCAGTTTCGACCCCGGGGCGTGACAGATTAGAGTGGTATCAGAGCCTAGGTTGTAGGTCGTGGTGGACTTAGAAACCCTAGGCTTGTGGTTGGATATTAGGACGACTACGTGAGAGTCGTGACTTTTAGCGAGAGTCCTGATTGAGTTTCTACCTCTCCCAAGAGACGGGATGAGAGTTTGACATGTTTACTTTCCTAAGCGAGTATGTTGGCTGCCGACAGCATAATGCTATGGAGTGGATGACATGTCTTAGACTTTCGCTGGATTGGGTCGTATGGTTGTTGTGTCCTGACGTTTGTTATTGTGCAGCGGATTGCGTTACCCCTGAGACGTCAGGTTGTGATAGGACACACCCCGCACCTGATGAGTACCCGAGCAGCGGGAGACGGAGCTATCAGAGCAGTGCGAGACCCAGGGGTTTGTGTGTCGTGCTAGTTCCCCACTTTAACCGAGAAGGGCCGAATCCCTGAACGGTAAAGGATCGAGAACTTCGATAGGCTGAGCCTAGAGTCTGTTCTTGTTTGATTGGGGTTCTAGGCACCGGTCTATCGGGATTTTCGGATCTTTGCCGTGTCAGTCGGTTCTTCTCGCCTTTGAGTGGGGGCGTTGTTGTGGGAGCCGTTTGAAGTGACGGCGATCCCAGCTGTGTGGATATTTTTCCTGGCTGAGTTACCAGGAGGACATTTTCCCTGGCTGAGTTACCAGGAGGATACTTTCCCTGGCTGAGTTACCAGGAGGACATTTTCCCTGGTTGAGTGACCAGGAGGATATTTTCCCTGGCTGAGTTACCAGGAGGGCATTTTTCCTGGCTGAGTTACCAGGAGGCCGTTTTCCCTGGCTGAGTTACCAGGAGGGCATTTTCCCTGGCTGAGTTACCAGGAGGGCATTTTTCCTGGCTGAGTTACCAGGAGGCCGTTTTCCCTGGCTGAGTTACCAGGAGGGCTTTTCCCTGGCTGAGTTACCAGGAGGGCTTTTTCCTGGCTGAGTTACCAGGAGGCCGTTTTCCCTGGCTGAGTTACCAGGAGGGCGTTTTCCCTGGCTGAGTTACCAGGAGGGCGTTTTCCCTGGCGAGTTACCAGATGGATATTATCACTGGCGGAGTTACCAGATGGATAATTATCACTGGCCGAGTTACCAGATGGATAATTTTTTTCTGGCCGAGTTACCAGGAGGATACTTTCCACTGGCCGAGCTACCAGAGACGATGCCGCCCAGTGAGTGGCGATGCCGCCCAGTGAGAGGCGATGCCGCCTAGTGACTGGCGATGCCGCCCAGTGAGTGGCGATGCCGCCCAGTGAGTGGCGATGCCGCCCAGTGAGAGGCGATGCCGCCCAGTGAGTTGGCGATGCCGCCCAGTGAGTGGCGATGCCGCCCAGTGAGAGGCGATGCCGCCTAGTGAGAGGCGATGCCGCCCAGTGAGTGGCGATGCCGCCCAGTGATTGGCGATGCCGCCCAGTGAGGGCGATGCCGCCCAGTGAGAGGCGATGCCGCCCAGTGATTGGCGATGCCGCCCAGTGAGGGGCGATGCCGCCCAGTGAGAGGCGATGCCGCCCAGTGAGGGGCGATGCCGCCCAGTGAGGGCGATGCCGCCCAGTGAGAGCGATGCCCCCAGTGATTGGCGATGCCGCCCAGTGAGGGGCGATGCCGCCCAGTGAGAGGCGATGCCGCCCAGTGAGGGGCGATGCCGCCCAGTGAGAGGCGATGCCGCCCAGTGAGGGGCGATGCCGCCCAGTGAGGGGCGATGCCGCCCAGTGAGTGGCGATGCCGCCCAATGAGTGACGATGCCGCCTAGTGAGTGGCGAAGGTTTGGCCTGTTGAGGCGATTTTCACCTCCGGCCGAGTTACCAGGTGGTTATTTTAGTGAGATTGAGATGATCTGACTGGACGCCGAGATTTGATGGCGTCGAGTTCGTCCTGATGGACTACCGGGAGCGTCTCCAGCCGTGAGTGGCGTGTTGACATAGTTTCCCGCTTTAAACGAGAGGGACCGAATCCCTGAACGGTAAAGGAGAGAAAACTTCGATAGACTGAGCCTAGAGTCTGTTCTTGTTTGATTGGGGTTCTAGGCACCGGTCTTTCGGGATTTTTGGATCTTTGCCGCGTCAGTCGGTTCTTCTCGCCTATGAGTGGGGTGTTGCTGTGAGTTGAGTCGTTGAGGGTTCTCCGACATAGCTGTGAGAGTGCTAGGGCATTTGCATTGATGTATGGGCTAGAGATAGGACCTTTAGCTTGTGCTCGTGAGGTTCAGATACCTGATCACGTGTTGCACATAGATGGGAGTTATTGGTCCTGCCCAGTGCAGTTGGGGCCCTGGTTTTTGCCGTTGATCTTTTGGCCCTTCCTCAGCTCCGGGTTTTCGAGGTAGTGTTGGGTATAGGACTGTGAAGATCTGAGACCTTGATGCTTGAGTATACCACACCGTTGATACACGGTGGTGATGCCACACCGTTGATACACGGTGGTGATGCCACGCCGTTGGTGCACGGCGGTAATGCCACGCCGTTGGTGCACGGCAGTGATGCCACGCCGTTGGTGCACGGCGGTAATGCCACGCCGTTGGTGCACGGCAGTGATGCCACGCCGTTGGTGCACGGCGGTAATGCCACGCCGTTGGTGCACGGCAGTGATGCCACGCCGTGGTGCACGGCGGTAATGCCACGCCGTTGTGCACGGTGATGCCACGCCGTTGGTGCACGGCGGTGATGCCACGCCGTTGGTGCACGGCAGTGATGCCACGCCGTTGGTGCACGGCGGTAATGCCACGCCGTTGGTGCACGGCAGTGATGCCACGCCGTTGGTGCACGGCGGTGGTGCATGATGCCACACCGTTGATGCACGGTGATGATGCCACGCCGTTGGTGCACGGCAGTGATGCCACGCCGTTGGTGCACGGCAGTGATGCCACGCCGTTGGTGCACGGCGTAATGCCACGCCGTTGGTGCACGGCAGTGATGCCACGCCGTTGGTGCACGGCGGTATGCCACGCCGTTGGTGCACGGCAGTGATGCCACACCGTTGATGCACGGGATGATGCCACACCGTTGGTGCACGGTGGTGATGCCACGCCGTTGGTGCACGGCAGTGATGCCACGCCGTGATGCCACGCCGTGGGTGCACGGCAGTGACGCCACGTTTAGGTGCACAACGGTGAGAGTTTTGTGGATGTTTCGGACTGTGACCGCGAGTTGGGCATCAGCTTTATGATCGCCTTGTGAGCCAGTTTTCAGTCCCGTTCACCGACGGTTTGGTTTCCGTCAGGGTGTTCTCTTGTAGTTGAGGGCTCGACTTCGACCCGCGGGTCTGTTGGGGTTATGATAGCTTGTTGAGCGACCAACTATGGCATGGGATTGTGCCTCTTGAGGATCCCTTTGAGGGTAGCCTGCAGTTGTGTAGTCCACTCGGGTGATTTCGGATCGGAAGTAACCGAGTGAAGACCCCAACTTATTGGTTTCCCTTCCTTATTGGATGGATGTGCGGGTATGCTTCGGGTCGCCTTGTTGAGGTTGGCACCATGATGTAGTTTGGTGCGTGTTGAATTAGTGGTTTTTTCCGTTTTTCCCCCTGCCTTTTTGAGGAGCCCTTTGGTTTTCCACGTCTCAGCTCAGTAGTGATATGTTTTCCCTCGCCTGTGATTTGCTTGCCCCTTTGAGATCCTCGATTATTGGAGTACGAGGGATGCCCGTTGCAAATTCTGGCTCGAGAGATGAGAGAATTGCACAACGGGTCATACCGTACTTGTTGTTGTTGCGGTGTAATCACGAGGAGCGAGTGGGGTTTAGGGAGCTGGAGACGTACTGTTAGATACCTAGCCGTGGTATTCTTGTTTCCGGATGGGCTTGATCTAGTTTCGAGGACGAAACTTTCTTTTAGTGGGGGAGGATGTGAGGTCCCGGAATCCCCTGCGTAGGAGTTGCTGGTCGTTGGGCAGCTTTTAGTGGCCGTGGGAGTGTTTGTGCGCGTGTCGGACCCAAGAATGGATTGTGATGCAATTTGGGATTTAGTTGCATCACTGGAGGCCTGCGTGTTGTGTCGCTGGTGGTTGCGCGCAATTTGGACACAAGTGTTGGACTTCGTGCTTAAAATGTGACCCCGTGGGAAATTGGAAGACCCGTCGGGTGTTTAGAGGTGATTTCGCGCGATTCGGATGTCAGAATTGGACTCCGGGTGAAGTCCGGATAAAGGTTTACCTCTCCGGTCGCCTTCGGGAATTTTTAGAGTTGAAATTTGGCAAATCGGACTTTAAAAATGGACCCGGCGCGGAAAGGGGATCGAGTTGGCATTCGGCAAATTTTCGGGTAAGAATTTGGAGAAACGGACATCGTTTTTGGATTCAGCGCGCGAAATCGCTAAGAATGGACTATTTATTTGTTGGTTTTGGAGCCCGGATAAATTGCACGTTTTTCGAGGCAATGCGGCGCGAATCTCGAGGCGGGCGCGTGGCACGGATCCCGAGGCGATCGCGGCGCGCGAGTCAAGGCTCGCGGTCGAGGCGGCGTGCGGAAGGGACGGGGCGCAGGCGCCTGCAGCGCGGAATGCGCAGGGGCCGCCACGTGGCGGCCCCCCGTTGGCGCCCGCGCGGGCGGGGGACACGCGCGCCCGTGTAACGGGCGCGTGTCCCGCGCCTGCGCGTGGTGCGGTGCAACGCGCCCGTGTGGCGGGCGCGTTGCATCGCGCCACGTGGCCGCTGGGCGCGTGCGTGGACCCGGCGCACGCGCCCCGCCGTGGACCGGCCGGTTGGGGCTTCCCTATTGGTCCACGTGGTGGACCGGCTCCGTGGACCGGCCTGGTGGACCGCCCTTCTCCTCTTCTTTCTTCTTCTTCTTCTTCCTCCCCGCACCGCCATTCCCTTTCTTTCTTTCTTTCTTCTGCAACCGAGAGCGAGAGGGAGTGAGGAGGGAGGTGGCGTGAGGTGCGGCGGCGCGTCGTGGACTCCGTTTTGCGTGCGAGGACGCCCGGCGGAGTGGTTCGGCGACGGCGGCGCAAACGTGTAAGTCCCGTATGTTGATTTTGCTGTATTTTTTGTACAGTTTTTGGGGCGTCCTTTTAGACTGTAATTTCCCCCACTGTGCACCGTTTTGCGTGCGGACCCCGTTTTGCGTGCGGATCCTGGCACCGTGCACCGTTTTGCGTGCGGACTCCGGCACTGTGCACCGTTTTGCGTGCGGACCCCGTTTTGCGGGCGGATCCTGGCACCGTGCACCGTTTTGTGTGCGGACTCCGGCACTGTGCACCGTTTTGCGTGCGGACCCCGTTTTGCGGGCGGATCCCGGCACTGTGCACCGTTTTGCGTGCGGACCCCGTTTTGCGGCGGATCCTGGCACCGTGCACCGTTTTGCGTGCGGACTCCGGCACTGTGCACCGTTTTGCGTGCGGACCCCGTTTTGCGGGCGGATCCTGGCACCGTGCACCGTTTTGCGTGCGGACTCCGGCACCGTGCACCGTTTTGCGTGCGGACTCCGTTTTGCGTGCGGATCCTGACACCGTGCACCGTGTTATGTGCAGACTCCGTTTCTGGTGCGGACTCCGGTGGCGTGCTCCGTTTTGCGTGCGGACTCCGGCGGCGTGCTCCGTTTTGCGTGCGGACTCCGGCGGCGTGCCCCGTTTGCGCAGCGGATCGCGTGGAGGCCAATTGCAAGTGTCTACGAGCAATTGGTGGCAAATCGAGGTGGGTGGCCTTATCTCCAAGTTTTATGGACTGTACAGTATTTCTACTGTTGTAGGACTATGCATGATAGCTTATTTCATTGTGTAGCATGCTATATTGTAGGAATTGATATTTCTTTTATTATCTGTTAATAGAGTTATCTTGGAACTTGACCTAGCACCCCCGTCATATGCTGCATGTGTAACCAGACCAGTAGAAAACCCTCACTTGGGCTAGGGTTATTTATGCTTAGACATCCACACTGTTCTTTACATCCCTGGACATAGTGTTTTCTCGCCCGGATAGTGGGCCGAGAGGTCGGGACTTGCTTTTAGAGTGGAGTCTGGTAGCTGTAGCGGGTTGCTTATCTGTGCGGGGAGCCGTTTGAGTAAACGGTAGTCCCGAGAGGTCTTGTTTTTCCTGTTGTGCTGTCATGGGAGGGAGCCGTTGAGTAGACGGCAGTCCCGGGCCGTCGAGTGTCTTCCGGTCCGTCTTGTTGGGAACCGTTGGGGCTGACGGTGGTCCCAGGTCGTTGAGTGTTGTCCGACCTGTTTTGTTACCCTGAGTTGTGGGTCGTTCCTGGCTGTGGAGTATCTCCAGCCAGTAAGCTTTGTGCTGTGAGCTGTAGGAGAGGCTAGTGTCTCGTGTTTCGAGTTAGCCGATCAGCTGAGTCGTCGAGAGTGCTCCGACTGTTACGCGAGATTTTTGGGGATCTTGAGTCCTACCGTTCTGTGAGTGAGCGTGGATTTGGACTAGCCTGCATATGCCACTGCGTGATTACTCTATGCCGCGCCGTTTTCCTCAGTTGGGGCCGCGCCCCTTGAGATGCCGCTGTGGATGCGATGGTTGGCCTGTTGAGGCAGTTTTGCGCGAGGGATGAGTTAGTCGGACAGGACGCCCCACGTAAATCCCGTCCTCATGTGGACGTGTGGTAGTGGGCAGGAGCGTTCCTAGTCGACAGGCGCGGGCTTGGCTGGACCTTTGAGGTAGTCAGTTCGATTGGGACGATTGAGCACCTTGGGTGCGAGTGGTCTCATTTACTTTCTTCTGTTCCACTTTTGAGTGTCTAGATAGAGGCATGATAGCTGTAGAGTAGATCCAGCTTTTCTTATTCTGTTTTCCTTGCCTGTTATCTTTTACCTCTAGTAGACTTGGTGGGCAGACCGTTGGACTTGTTGACGGCACCCACTGAGAACTACTGTGGGAAGTAGTTCTCACACCCGTCGTGGTGTCTTTTCCCCAGGGACTTCTTCTTCGTTCCTGTGCTCCTGTTGCTGATCCTTCTGGCCGAGGCGAGGGAGTCGCGAGCTAGTTCCCTACCCGTCGTTGGAGTGTAGCTGTACCCCTTCAGAGGAGAGCTCCAGTTGATTAGTTCACTTCTGTTACTCTGTTGAGAGACCTTTGTAGAGAGGTATAGAGTTGTATCTTACCTTTACAGTTTGAGAGACTATTGTAGTGAGGATATTCTTGTATCGAGAGTTTTGTACACTGATGTATTTATTGGAGATACCTCCCTTTTGAGTATTGTATCAGAGGACTTTGTTTACGATCATATTTGGGAGATGGATATGGTTTTATTTTCAGTTGTACAGTGTTTGATCTTCAGTTTTTAGTAGTCTACTTTCAGCTCTCTGATACCTGTTTACTGTAGATGTTCTTTCTGCAGGTTAGACGCTTCGTCTGTACGGCAGTTTCCGTACAGATGGCGGATCTGTTGGCGAGCCCGGGTCGCAGTTTTCGACCCCGGGGCGTGACACTATCGGTTGTCCAGGGTCAAGCTCTACCTCGTGATCTCACCAACTCGTCCCGACATCTCAACACCCGCTCGACCTGAAAAACAGTCATCCGAGGGTGTGAGACATACCGGAGTGTATCCCAATGGGCACGACGAGCCGAGAAATAGCAGATCGTACCTACTGGTATACAATGCTAGAGGATAGTAATAGATCATGGGTTAGGGTAAAGCAGATATATGACTGGTGCTGTAAAGGAAGCAAAACTCATAATCTGGGTACAAGCACAGGAGATAATTTTAGCAGAAATTTAAAACAGGACAATCAGGTGTCAAGATGAAAGCAGGTTACAACTAGAGCAGGATAAACAAGCAGAATTATGACCAAAGAATTATAATCAAAAGCATCACTGAGTTAGGACAATCAGCAATATAATAATGAAACTATAATCAAAGGCATCACATGGAATCATACATAGGTAGATAACTAGAAGCCAGGTCAAAGAATCAAGGAAGTATGTTAAAGTAACTTAACAACACATGCATCAAATAAATGAAAACACAAAGACCCAATCACAAGCTACCATATTGGCCTTCACAAGACCTCAGGCAAGGCTGCCCACCTGGCACCACCTGGTTGACATTCCCTCCACTGAGGGTCACGGGTTGCAACTGCTAACCACTTTACCGGTAAAGTACACCGCTACGGGTGATCGGTCCGCTGGTGTACGTGAAGAACAATGGTGCGGGCGAATCATATGCAAATGCTCAAACTGGCGGTCCACTGACCGGGTAATCGGCTACAAGCCGGGAAATCCCCACTGGGATGCAATGACAAGATCAACTGAATCTCAACTCTCATGCAGGAATAATCAGCATCTAAACAATAAATCTCAACTCATATGCAAATCAAGGCAAATCTCAGCTAATCATAAGCTCACAGATAAACTCAATTCAATCACACAAACCAACCAAATGATACAAAACTTAAACAAGAACAGACTCAGGCGACACTACGAAGCTTGGGTTTCCAAACCTCGTAGAGCAATTGCCTTTGTCCTATCAAACAAGAACAGACTCCGGCGACCCTACGAAGCTCGGTAAAAACATCAGTTAAACAAATCTATGTGCTCAGCAGTGTATCATTTGATCGACAAGACAAACAGGCTCACTCATCAACCATGGAAATGTCCAAGTAAAAGTATAAATGCTAGAGGTACTATGAATAATCATGTAAGGCAGAATAGAACTGATAACAGGCATAGATCAGGTAGATAGCAGATATAATGTAATCAAAGAGAAGCAGGCTCAAAGAGATTAAGTTAGGCTACAAAAACAGGGGTCCAACCAGTATCGCACCCCAGAGGGCCGAACTGATAAAACCCGGACCGAAGATAACCCACCTGATATAACGCAGGCGGCTAATCGTATCTGCAACTTACTCGAAGACCAGAGATAACTGGAACACCTGAATCAAATATGTTGTTCAGAAATTTTATTTAACTCTTAATCTAACATTTGCAAATTCCAATTTAAAACCTGGTTATTTTTTAACCCTAACTTGACTTATCCCCTTTTAACCTTCTATTATCCAAATTTGACAATTTATAGGTTCATTTCAAACTGTATTCTCTATTTGGTGAAATTACCAAATTGCCCCTCCCGGGAATTCCCTTTTGGACTTCCGGGAGACTCGGGCTGTCTAACAGGGTTGCTGGCTCAACCAGATTCTACTGGGACTCAACAGTCGACCTGGTGAAACCGCCGCAATTCCTCGAATTGCGCGATTATCACCCGGATACCGAAAGATCGACGATTTTGCCGATTTTCGAACCGAATTCCGATTTCCGCTCAACGGGAGCCGCTGGATTCCTAACGAAAAGTTTAGGAACCAATAAAACAGTTTACTAACCAGTATATGATGTGATTTTTGCATCTAGACCCCTAGGGTTTCTATATTTTCACTTTTAGTGCCAACTTGAGCACTATTTTTGCTCGTTCTTTTAACTGGAGATTCATTTTAACATTCCGTCACTTCGAGCAGGTTATTTATGTCTTGCTGAACACCATGCTCACCCATTTGTGGTAGCACGGGTCCCGAGGCAAATTTTGGCCCACAACATATGCACTAACATAGCCTAAAAGCCATTTTGCTTCTTCGGGACTTCAAACAGTAATTCTAACGCGAGCATCGCGTCCAGTGACCCCAAATTAGCCTAGGGCACACTATCGCGGCTTCGCAATCAGCCCAGAACAATGTTTTGTTCAACATTAGTTTAAAAGGTTGATTACACTATAACTTTTAATCTAAACCTCTTTTAATTAAACTTTGTATATGAAAATGTCTTTAAACAGTGCAAGGACACTGGGGCTCACCTCTTTTGCAGCCCATACCTACTGGTTCAACCAGAACCAGATCCTTGCAATCATACAAGTCTTTTATTGCTCCTAATTTTTATCCACTCAATTTCTGTTTGAACTGAAGTGAGCACAGAGCTCAGGGGACCATTTGGAGCAACTTTTATATTTACAGTTAGGTCTAAATCCCACTTTTTCTTCATTGAGGCATTTCATCATACACTTAGTGGGCACACTACACAACACACACACACAAGCACCATTCGAATTTGGTTCTCAGCAATTACTGGACCAAATCCAGATTTTCTTGAAGCAAAGTGTTCTACTGGGTATTTGGAGCAACTCCTCTCAACCTGGAGCAAGCAATAACCCATGGTGGCCACGGTTTGGAGGAAGAAGATGATGGCTCCTTGCTTTGAAATTCGTGATGCTTCAACCAGAAGCTCTGGGACCAAACCAAAAGCACCAATAGGTGCTAAATACTTCACTAAATCTTCCTGTGCCCATGCCCGGTCGACGGGGTGCGGCGGCGGCGGCGGGGAGCAAAGCTCCATTTCGAGCTCAACCCCTCTAATGGCGGAATTTAAAAGAGGCTATATGAAGCCTTCCAACTTGGATAGAAGGTTCCTCTGGTCCATACAAAGCTTCCCGACCAACCCTCCCCGGCCGGAGTTGGCGGGAACGCCGGCGGCCGAGATTTGATCCCATTTCGAACCCATCTTGGCCGCGCTTCAACCGCGCTGCATGGTTGCCATGCAAGTGCATGGATGGACTCCCCTCGGTCCCTAGAAGAGTTCTGGGCATGTGGCCGGCGTCGGAGCAAGAAGCTCGGCCAACTTGCAATAATTCGAAAAGCTAGGGCATCCATTTTCTTTCTAAATACTTAGCCATATTCAATGAAACTTTGCAGATTTAATCTACATATCCTAAAGTCCTTGCATACCAATTTTTAGCTATTTTGGTTCAGTGGTTGCCGAGTTCTTTCGAGGCGGAGCACAACTAGGTTTCCGGCCATCATACTCTCCCGCCGGCCATGCACTTTGCATGGAAGGCTAGGACTTTGCAGGGAGCCTCCTAAGGAACTTCTTAACCTACTGCATGTGGTCTCGGGTGCAAGAAGCCTTTGGTTTAGGTTCCTTACCTTGGCCGAGCTCGGGGAAGAAAGGATGAAGCCGGTTCACTCCTCCCACTTCGCGCAACTTCAGTAAGCCTCCAGATGCTCCTCTGGTACTGTGGAACACCACAGGAAACTTCAACTCCAACTTGGTAAAGATTTGGTCCAACCTTCCTTTCTCTTTCTCTCTCTCGGGCTCTCTCTCTCTATGAGTGGCTTGTGTTCTTTGGCCTCCCAAGCATCCGAGGCTCTTCCTTGATGATGTAGAGGAGAAGTTGGATGCTTGGAATCCCCCACAACTCCTCGTGTGCATGAATCCCAGAAGACTAAGAGACATAACACTTAATGCATGATTCTCTCCTCAAACCGGGTTCACACCCAAACCTAGCATCCGAGACCTGATCAGGGGTTGATTCACAGGATCGAGGTGATGCTTCACATCCCACTTGACCCCTCGGATTGCACCAAAAAAAAACCCAAGAGTCACCTTGCCTTTATTTCAAGATTCCTTTAAAGAATCTTCTTAAACCGGTTTCACACCTAACTCCAAACCCTAATAAGCTTGCTGTGGGTTACAATTGTACCCAGCACCCTATAGTATGAAGCCCTAACATTTAAACACATAAAATATTATCATTTCTTGCAATTTAGTCCAATTTTAGGCTCTTTTCACGCATTTCGAGAACATCCGCTAGTCATTTTACGAAACGGACTTCGCCACGACGTCCGGCCCGTCGAGACCTTCAAAATAGGCTACTTATTTGTTTAATTTGGTGCTCGTATGAAATCTCGGGCCATAAAGTTTGTCGAAATGCGGTATATTGCACGCATCCCAATGCACCCGGGTCGCCAAACGCGAAATCCGTCAGTGCCATCGCGTTCAGAACGTCGAAATTAGCTAGGACTCATTACTCATACCCCTATGTTAAATTTTAAAACAGTGAATCGGCCTTTAGTGTTCTAAGGGGAATTAAATTATAGTGTTTACTATTCACTTAAGTTGTGGGGCCCGCCCGCTTCTTTTCTGATTTTTGGAAGATCCGACCGTCGGATCGAAAACATATGAATATGAAACTTCCATGTTTCGACGAGACGATCGCAAAGGTGATCTCGGATTTTCCAGATCAGACCCCGATCAAAAATCGATATTTTTGGGCCACTGTTGCACTACTATTTCCCAATTTTTGCTATTTAAATAATTCTGGAAATTATTTAAACCTGAATTCTGGATTTTAAAATCATGGTTACTACATCACTCACCACTTTAAGAAGTTTCGTCCCCGAAACTTAAACTTAACTAGTCCACTATAACGCCTCTAACAGGTTCACAGTAGTGACAATCAGTCACAAAATGTTGACAACTCTCAGATTACTCATTTAGACCCAATCTGAATATTCCCCTTTACAGGGCAGAGTATTTTTCGGTTCTTTCGGAAGTACGTTGTCGGCCGCCCAACGTGCTTACCAAAAGAAAGGCGAAATACCATAGATCTGTCGCCAACAACTAGTTGGGGACATCACTCACATCTGAAGGTACATCACATACCTTCCTACACAATCTCTATGTCGATAATACAACCTTTACCAAATGCCACTACCATTACGGGGTCAATCTTTGAACCACAAGTACGGATCTGAGCCCTCTGGCTTTACTGAAACATCAACCCCACGGTCGAAACCATGACCGCGACTACTCTTCACTAACAACGATTCTCAAAACCCGAATACGAAACACATATAAGTTCCAAACCACTATTCCGAAACCCAGCGCTCTCTCGTGAACACAAGTCATCCTAGGGTTCGTTCCTAGCCAAAACTAGACTTCGTATTCCTATTGCTCTGATACCATCCAATCTGTCACGCCCCGAGTTTAAAAACCAGCATCTAAATTTTTTTTTTTTTTTTTTTTTTTTGAAATTAGAGTTTGAAACCAGCCAGGGCGCAACAGACCGCCACATATATAGAAGAGTCCCAATCCCACTGGGGATTGAGCCTTTCCTATATATGCACGGCTAGCTTGGCAATCAATCAGAGTACTAACTACGTATCACTAATACAACACAGATATTACAACAACTTTTCAATTACATTACATTTCCTTGTTACATCAAATAACTAAATACTTGGGCTATCGGCTGTCCAGGGTCAAGCTCTACCTCGTGATCTCACCAACTCGTCCCGACATCTCAACACCCGCTCGACCTGAAAAACAGTCACCCGAGGGTGTGAGACACACCGGAGTGTATCCCAGTGGGCACGACGAGCCGAGAAATAGCAGATCGTACCTACTGGTATACAATGCTAGAGGATAGTAATAGATCATGGGTTAGGGTAAAGCAGATATATGACTGGTGCTGTAAAGGAAGCAAAACTCATAATCTGGGTACAAGCACAGGAGATAATTTTAGCAGAAATTTAAAACAGGACAATCAGGTGTCAAGATGAAAGCAGGTTACAACTAGAGCAGGATAAACAAGCAGAATTATGACCAAGGAATTATAATCAAAAGCATCACTGAGTTAGGACAATCAGCAATAAAGGCATCACATGGAATCATACATAGGTAGATAACTAGAAGCCAGGTCAAAGAATCAAGGAAGTATGTTAAAGTAACTTAACAACACATGCATCAAATAAATGAAAACACAAAGACCCAATCACAAGCTACCATATTGGCCTTCACAAGACCTCAGGCAAGGCTGCCCACCTGGCACCACCTGGTTGACATTCCCTCCACTGAGGGTCACGGGTTGCAACTGCTAACCACTTTACCGGTAAAGTACACCGCTACGGGTGATCGGTCCGCTGGTGTACGTGAAGAACAACGGTGCGGGCGAATCATATGCAAATGCTCAAACTGGCGGTCCACTGACCGGGTAATCGGCTACAAGCCGGGAAATCCCCACTGGGATGCAATGACAAGATCAACTGAATCTCAACTCTCATGCAGGAATAATCAGCAACTAAACAATAAATCTCAACTCATATGCAAATCAAGGCAAATCTCAGCTAATCATAAGCTCACAGATAAACTCAACTCAATCACACAAACCAACCAAATGATACAAAACTTAAACAAGAACAGACTCAGGCGACACTACGAAGCTTGGGTTTCCAAACCTCGTAGAGCAATTGCCTTTGTCCTATCAAACAAGAACAGACTCCGGCGACCCTACGAAGCTCGGTAAAAACATCAGTTAAACAAATCTATGTGCTCAGCAGTGTATCATTTGATCGACAGGACAAACAGGCTCACTCATCAACCATGGAAATGTCCAAGTAAAAGTATAAATGCTAGAGGTACTATGAATAATCATGTAAGGCAGAATAGAACTGATAACAGGCATAGATCAGGTAGATAGCAGATATAATGTAATCAAAGAGAAGCAGGCTCAAAGAGATTAAGTTAGGCTACAAAAACAGGGGTCCAACCAGTATCGCACCCCAGAGGGCCGAACTGATAAAACCCGGACCGAAGATAACCCACCTGATATAACGCAGGCGGCTAATCGTATCTGCAACTTACTCGAAGACCAGAGATAACTGGAACACCTGAATCAAATATGTTGTTCAGAAATTTTATTTAACTCTTAATCTAACATTTGCAAATTCCAATTTAAAACCTGGTTATTTTTTAACCCTAACTTGACTTATCCCCTTTTAACCTTCTATTATCCAAATTTGACAATTTATAGGTTCATTTCAACCTGTATTCTCTATTTGGTGAAATTACCAACTTGCCCCTCCCGGGAATTCCCTTTTGGACTTCCGGGAGACTCGGGCTGTCTAACAGGGTTGCTGGCTCAACCAGATTCTACTGGGACTCAACAGTCGACCTGGTGAAACCGCCGCAATTCCTCGAATTGCGCGATTATCACCCGGATACCCAAAGATCGACGATTTTGCCGATTTTCGAACCGAATTCCGATTTCCGCTCAACGGGAGCCGCTGGATTCCTAACGAAAAGTTTAGGAACCAATAAAATAGTTTACTAACTAGTATATGATGTGATTTTTGCATCTAGACCCCTAGGGTTTCTATATTTTCACTTTTAGTGCCAACTTGAGCACTATTTTTGCTCGTTCTTTTAACTGGAGATTCATTTTAACATTCCGTCACTTCCAGCAGGTTATTTATGTCTTGCTGAACACCATGCTCACCCATTTGTGGCAGCACGGGTCCCGAGGCAAATTTTGGCCCACAACATATGCACTAACATAGCCTAAAAGCCATTTTGCTTCTTCGGGACTTCAAACAGTAATTCTAACGCGAGCATCGCGTCCAGTGACCCCAAATTAGCCTAGGGCACACTATCGCGGCTTCGCAATCAGCCCAGAACAATGTTTTGTTCAACATTAGTTTAAAAGGTTGATTACACTATAACTTTTAATCTAAACCTCTTTTAATTAAACTTTGTATATGAAAATGTCTTTAAACAGTGCAAGGACACTGGGGCTCACCTCTTTTGCAGCCCATACCTACTGGTTCAACCAGAACCAGATTCTTGCAATCATACAAGTCTTTTATTGCTCCAAATTTTTATCCACTCAATTTCTGTTTGAACTGAAGTGAGCACAGAGCTCAGGGGACCATTTGGAGCAACTTTTATATTTACAGTTAGGTCTAAATCCCACTTTTTCTTCGTTGAGGCATTTCATCATACACTTAGTGGGTACACTACACAACACACACACACAAGCACCATTCGAATTTGGTTCTCAGCAATTACTGGACCAAATCCAGATTTTCTTGAAGCAAAGTGTTCTACTGGGTATTTGGAGCAACTCCCCTCAACCTGGAGCAAGCAATAACCCATGGTGGCCACGGTTTGGAGGAAGAAGATGATGGCTCCTTGCTTTGAAATTCGTGATGCTTCAACCAGAAGCTCTGGGACCAAACCAAAAGCACCAATAGGTGCTAAATACTTCACTAAATCTTCCTGTGCCCATGCCCGGTCGACGGGGTGCGGCGGCGGCGGCGGGGAGCAAAGCTCCATTTCGAGCTCAACCCCTCTAATGGCGGAATTTAAAAGAGGCTATATGAAGCCTTCCAACTTGGATAGAAGGTTCCTCTGGTCCATACAAAGCTTCCCGACCAACCCTCCCCGGCCGAGTTGGCCGGAACGCCGGCGGCCGAGATTTGATCCCATTTCGAACCCATCTTGGCCGCGCTTCAACCGCGCTGCATGGTTGCCATGCAAGTGCATGGATGGACTCCCCTCGGTCCCTAGTAGAGTTCTGGGCATGTGGCCGGCGTCGGAGAAGCCCGCCAGCGCCGGAGCAAGAAGCTCGGCCAACTTGCAATAATTCGAAAAGCTAGGGCATCCATTTTCTTTCTAAATACTTAGCCATATTCAATGAAACTTTGCAGATTTAATCTACATATCCTAAAGTCCTTGCATACCAATTTTTAGCTATTTTGGTTCAGTGGTTGCCGAGTTCTTTCGAGGCGGAGCACAACTAGGTTTCCGGCCATCATACTCTCCCGCCGGCCATGCACTTTGCATGGAAGGCTAGGACTTTGCAGGGAGCCTCCTAAGGAACTTCTTAACCTACTGCATGTGGTCTCGGGTGCAAGAAGCCTTTGGTTTAGGTTCCTTACCTTGGCCGAGCTCGGGGAAGAAAGGATGAAGCCGGTTCACTCCTCCCACTTCGCGCAACTTCAGTAAGCCTCCAGATGCTCCTCTGGTACTGTGGAACACCACAGGAAACTTCAACTCCAACTTGGTAAAGATTTGGTCCAACCTTCCTTTCTCTTTCTCTCTCTCGGGCTCTCTCTCTCTATGAGTGGCTTGTGTTCTTTGGCCTCCCAAGCATCCGAGGCTCTTCCTTGATGATGTAGAGGAGAAGTTGGATGCTTGGAATCCCCCACAACTCCTCGTGTGCATGAATCCCAGAAGACTAAGAGACATAACACTTAATGCATGATTCTCTCCTCAAACCGGGTTCACACCCAAACCTAGCATCCGAGACCTGATCAGGGGTTGATTCACAGGATCGAGGTGATGCTTCACATCCCACTTGACCCCTCGGATTGCACCAAGGAAAAACCCAAGAGTCACCTTGCCTTTATTTCAAGATTCCTTTAAAGAATCTTCTTAAACCGGTTTCACACCTAACTCCAAACCCTAATAAGCTTGCTGTGGGTTACAATTGTACCCAGCACCCTATAGTATGAAGCCCTAACATTTAAACACAAAATATTATCATTTCTTGCAATTTAATCCAATTTTAGGCCTTTTTCACGCATTTCGAGAACATCCGCTCGTCATTTTGCGAAACGGACTTCGCCACGACGTCCGGCCCGTCGAGACCTTCAAAATAGGCTACTTATTTGTTTAATATGGTGCTTGTATGAAATCTCGGGCCATAAAGTTTGTCGAAATGCGGTTTATTGTGTTACGGCATTTTGGTGTTGGCATATTTCGTGAGTCAAGTCAGTAAACTGAGTCGGAGTCTTGAAGTGATCAAATTGTCAATCAGCAATCGAAGACTCAGAGAAGAGCTCAAGTTGGCACTCAGTGATTTGAGTCTTAAAGATTGAAGGTGAAGAATTGTGGATCAATTGCATCAATCTTAAGGAAAATGGATTCGGATTGATCAGGTATGTTTAACTAAATAATTTTGGTGATCCGAATACTTCTTATAGTGTAGAAACACTTGGATGAATTTTTTATTGCATAAAAATCAAAAACTGGACATGGGACATGTTCAGGATCCGGATCAGACAATCCAATCCGGATCCCGAAGGGTGTTGGTTCATATGCAAATCCAATCCGGATCCAAGCCAATTCTGATCCGGATCCCGAACATTGGTTTTTGCTGAAATATATGAACGATCCGGATCGGCCATTTCAATCCGGATCCCGAACCCTTGTTTTTCTGGAATTGTCTGACTCGCTACGACGATCCGGATCGCAGAAAATCCGATCCGGATCGCCGTCCTGAAAAATTCCAGATAAGGTAAGTTTTTGATTCTTATCTCTTTCCAAAGGTTTCTAACCTATAAATAGACACTTAGGGTTTCTCAAGAACGTGGGACAAATACCGAAAACACTCGTGAGCAACCCTAGAGGCTGGTTTTTACCGTTCTTCTTTTCGCCTCTTTTAGGTCAATTCGACGGTTCTTCCTAGATCTATCTTTTGTCGAATTGATCTAATCTTTGCTTAGAGATTTCTTCTACGGTTCTTCAATGATAATCTAAGCAAAGGATCACCATCGAAGCCTATATTTCTTATCGGCTGAGTTTGCGTCGTGGATTCGACGTGGCATCGTGGATTCGGTGTGCCAAAGGCGTTTCGTGGATTCGAAACGTGTGCTCGTGGATTCGAGTGGCGTTCGTGGATTCGAACGTGTGCAGTGGACGTGCAATCGGTGGAGCGCAAGGTCCGAAGAAGTTGAAGGAGGGGTTTGAGTCCGTGGAGTCGGTAATCACCTTGTTATTCTTCTTTTCTTAGTGGATTGTTATTGCGTGTTGGTCCTGTGGTTTTTCTCCTGGATTGGAGTTTCCACGTAAATCTCGGTGTGCCTTTTTTATTTCCGCATTGGTTTTTATTTTTGCACTGAGATTTATTTTTAAAATATTACACCTATTCACCCCCCCTCTAGGTGTTTGATAGTACCTATTTAGATCCTTGGGGATCCTCCAACAATTGGTATCAGAGAGGGTTTTAGGTTTATCTATCATGTCGGGTGAAAGTGGTAATATTTTTAGACCTCCTCTTTTTGATGGGACCAATTATGCATATTGGAAAGTACGGATGAGAGCTTTTCTCATCTCTATTGATGAGCGTGTTTGGCAAACCGTGGAATACGGTTGGGTGCATCCTGTTGAGGAAGTAGGAAATTCTACTACCCCAAAACCTCGCTCTAGATGGTCCAAAGAGGAAATCGAAAGATCTTCTTACAATGGAAAAGGTATGAACGCTTTATATAATTCTCTTTCCTCGACTGAGTTTACACGAATTTCTGCGTGTGAAACCGCGAAGGAAATTTGGGATATTCTCAAAATTACACATGAGGGTACTAATCTTGTAAAAATTCAAAAGCTCCAGATGCTTACAAGTCAATTTGACTCTATTCATATGGAAGAGCATGAATTGTTTACAGATTATTACACTAGACTTCAAGATGTAATTAATACATGTGCTAATTTAGGAGAAAAGATCCCGGAGTCGAAAATTGTAAGAAAGATTCTTCGGACTCTTCCGGAACGGTTTAGGGCAAAGGTTACCGCCATTGAAACCGTTAGTCATCCGGATGAGATGAGTGTAGAGGAATTAGTAGGTGCTTTGCAAACTTATGAGATGACTTTCCCTACTAATCAAAATTCTTCCAAGTCTTCTTCTAAGCTTACAGGTATTGCATTCAAATCAACAAAGGAAGAAGATGGCGAATCGAGTTCCGACGATGAAATCTCTTTTGCCGATTTTGAAGAACAATTGGCGCGGATTACAAAGAAATTTCGTCGGAAGTTTTGGAAGAATCGAACCGATGGATCTTCATCCACGAAACCATCTAAAGGATCATCGGGTTCTAAATCCTCTAAACTCAAAGGCGTTGCAAAACCTTCTAAAGAAAAAGAAATAGATGATTTCGAAGGGGAAATCCGATGCTATCGATGCAAAGGCTACGGCCATTTTTCAACGGATTGTCCTTCTAAGAAATCATATAAAAAGAAGGCTTTGCAAGCGAAAACTTGGGACGATTCTAGTTCGATGAATCGACCTCAAGTGAAGAGGAAAAAGTTGTTGCTTTTCATGCCTCTCAAATTCCCTCTTCTAATTTTGCTTATCATCTTTAGTCACTGACTCTATTCCTTTGATTTTGCATGAAACATCAACATCCGAGGAGAGTCATCAAGTGAGGGGGAGTCGGACGAAGAAGAACTCGTTGAGGCATACCAACAACTTCTTGCGGAATCAAAGAAGATGGCCAAGCATATCAAGAAGTTGAGGAAGCAACGACTTGAGGTTCAAGACGAGAATCAAGCTTTAAAGATCAAACTTCATGATCTCGAGGAGGAACGAGAGCTTTATTGGATAACAATAAAATCCTCCAAGAAAAGATAAACCAATCGGAGACGAACGCAAAATCATATATGGACAAGATTGGTTTTCTAGAAAAGCAGTTTGAAGAAATTCATGTCACCAACCAAGCTTTGACCAAGCAAGTTCATCAACTTAAATCCGACATACAAAGGCTTTCAACCGGTTCCAAGAAACTTGATTGTATGTCCGGATTAGGTCAAACAAGCAAGGTTGGTTTGGGATTTAAAAAGAACCAAACTGTGAAGGCTTCAAGTTCCACAACTAAATTGAAAGGAAGAACTTGTCACCTATGTGGACTTGAAGGACATTTGGTGAGGAATTGCCCTAAAAAGAGAAAGAAAAATCCTTCGGCAACTTCATCTACGGAGCGGACTCAACGGAATCAAAAGACACATCAAGTCAAAGGAGTTCACTCAACCCACCAAAGGTCCGAGCCACAACATCAATCATACAAGTGGATCATTGCGAGGCAAAGACCTAAGGTGGATCAACAGTCAAAGCGGACAACCCCCGGCCACAACGAATCAAGACAACCCAAAATCCAGCGATTTTGGATTCGGAAAGGTGATATCTTTCCTTGTCTTAAGTTCTAAATAGCTTATGACTGTATGTAATGCTTTGATTGGTTTTCCTTTCATATTTTTCTTAATCTCTGCATTACATGTTTTTCAATGCTCTTCGTTTTTATACTTTGTTTTTGAACAAAAGGGTTTTTATTGAACAAGTGCATTGAATAAAAAGGGTTTCACGTTCATTCACTCCAAATTAATTTTATATGGATTATCAACTTTACTCCATAATCATAATCTTGAAGATACTTCATTATAGGAGTTTTTGATAGTTATAAGCATCAAATTTTAGAAATCATGTGTGATTTTTAGATGCTTAATCTATCTCGGTTGTGTGAATTCTTTGTGACAACACAAGTTGAGCATTGGTTATATTGACTTTAATTGCATCTTTTCACGCATTTAGAAATCTATTATGCTTTTGACATCATAATATTTCGATGTTGCAATGATCATTTATGTTAATTAATTCATCTTTTAAGTGATCAAAGTCAATTTCTCTCTCAATGATCTCTTGGTATAGTCATTATCTTATTTGACTATTTAGTCGAGTATGAATGCGAGATCAATTTTTGGTTGAATACCTTATATATTAAATAATTGATAGCCAATTGAGGGGGAGTCAAAGAAAAGTAAAATGCTCAAAAGATGTGGAAAGAGTTACATCCCAATGAGGAGTGTGAAAACTACCACCACATGGAGGAAAGAGCTACCACCTCGGTCGTCCGAGTACTGTGTGCAGCTACCACATGAATACCAAGCATGGTTTTGTCAATTTTGATTAACTAAAATGCATGATTGAAATACTTGACTCTGTCAAATTTCAAGGTTGGTATAAGGTGGGATTTTTAACGAAAGATGCTCAAAGAGCCACTCTCTTCAACAGATTGTCTAGATATATTATCTAACTTATCTGGGATTTCAAACATCTATTGATCTTGGTATTTCATTTTCTTTACCAAATTGATGATTTGATAAAGGCATTACGCATAAGATCATGTTAGATGTGATTGAAGTTGTTCAACTTTAAGGGTTTTAATTTTCATAAATTTTCGTTTCATTTTTGAGTATTTTTGATAGATTTGGTATAATCTATTTCTTGTTGCATGAAACGATGACTTTTGTTTAAAGTTGATGCGCTAAAGTGCTTACATACTCTTTCTGATTTTTATGGAATTTTTCTAAATTATTCTGATGAAAGAAATTTGGATCATACACCTCAATCTCAAGAAAGGGTAGAATTCAAGATTGATGTCATTTGGAAATCTCCGTAAGTCATCTTTGTAAATCCGTTACATCTTGATAGAGTTTGGATCTCAAGATTATTTTTGATGACTTGTGTTTGATGAATATAACATGAAAAACTGTTTATAATGTTTTATCTTTGTTTTTCATGATTTAGGAGTAAATCTTTTTAATTTTGTGAAATTAATTGGATTGAATGGCATCTGTGTGAATTCATTGTTTAAAGCACTTAAATTGATTTCTTGATGGAATACAAATCGGTATTTGAAAAGATTCTAAAATCTGGATTTGTTTCAAGAAATTTTTTTGATTTTTGCTTTCTGGTACCGGTACGCAATCTGCATTTTTGTTATATACCGGAACTGAGCTTTTATCTCTCTTTCTCTATGAACTAATGTTGTTAGATTTCCTTTTGTCTAGTATGTTCACTGTTTGACAATTTGTGACAAAAAGGGGGAGAAGAGAAATGACGGAGATGAGATCATCGAGATAGGACAAACAAAAAAGACAAACAAAAAAAAGGGAGGAGAACAGAAAATAATGATCGTATCACAAAGGGGGAGAACATAGATGCTCAAGAAAGGGGGAGAACATGGAGAACATGGAGAACATGGAGAACATGTTAGAGATGCTCAAGATAGGGGGAGATAAAGAAAAGATTGAAAGAGCCGAAAAACAAAAGAACCAAAAGGACGAATCAAATGTAGGATTTTAATTTCTAACGACTAACGTTTGATTTTGTTTGGAGTTTTGTTTTGCAGGAATTACATCACTTTAAGACTCCAAGTCCTAAGTCATAGAGTATGTTCTAGGACTGTTTGGTTCAAATGTAATTTTGTATTTATTGGATCTTTCACGCAAAGAAAATCAATGTTTTGGTGATGACATTGAATTTCGATTTTTTGGTTTAAGATGAGTGACTTGAGCGGTTTTATGTATTTTTGGGTTTTGTCACGAAATTGCCAAAGGGGGAGATTGTTACGGCATTTTGGTGTTGGCATATTTCGTGAGTCAAGTCAGTAAGTTGAGTCGGAGTCTTGAAGTGATCAAATTGTCAATCAGCAATCGAAGACTCAGAGAAGAGCTCAAGTTGACACTCAGTGTTTGAGTCTTGAAGATTGAAGGTGAAGAATTGTGGATCAATTACATCAATCTTAAGGAAAATGGATTCGGATTGATCAGGTATGTTTAACTAAATAATTTTGGTGATCCGAATACTTCTTATAGTGTAGAAACACTTGGATGAATTTTTAATTGCATAAAAATCAAAAACTGGACATGGGACATGTTCAGGATCCGGATCAGACAATCCAATCCGGATCCCGAAGGGTGTTGTTCATTGCAAATCCAATCCGGATCCAAGCCAATTCTGATCCGGATCCCGAACATTGGATTTTGCTGAAATATATGAACGATCCGGATCGGCCTTTCAATCCGGATCCCGAACCCTTGTTTTTCTGGAATTGTCTGATCTCGCTACGACGATCCGGATCGCAGTAAATCCGATCCGGATCGCCGTCCTGAAAAATTCCAGATAAGGTAAGTTTTTGATTCTTATCTCTTTCCAAAGGTTTCTAACCTATAAATAGACACTTAGGGTTTCTCAAGAACGTGGGACAAATACCGAAAACACTTGAGAGCAACCCTAGAGGCTAGGTTTTTACCGTTCTTCTTTTAGCCTCTTTTAGGTCAATTCGACGGTTCTTCCTAGATCTATCTTTTGTCGAATTGATCTAATCTTTGCTTAGAGATTTCTTCTACGGTTCCTCAATGATAATCTAAGCAAAGGATCACCATCGAAGCCTATATTCTTATCGGCTGAGTTTGCGTCGTGGATTCGACGTGGCATCGTGGATTCGGTGTGCCAAAGGCGTTTCGTGGATTCGAAACGTGTGCTCGTGGATTCGAGTGGCGTTCGTGGATTCGAACGTGTGCAGTGGACGTGCAATCGGTGGAGCGCAAGGTCCGAAGAAGTTGAAGGAGGGGTTTGAGTCCGTGGAGTCGGTAATCACCTTGTTATTCTTCTTTTCTTAGTGGATTGTTATTGCGTGTTGGTCCCGTGGTTTTTCTCCTGGATTGGAGTTTCCACGTAAATCTCGGTGTGCCTTTTTTATTTCCGCATTGGTTTTTATTTTTGCATTGAGATTTATTTTTAAAATATTACACCTATTCACCCCCCCTCTAGGTGTTTGATAGTACCTATTTAGATCCTTGGGGATCCTCCAACATATTGCACGCATCCCGATGCACCCGGGTCGCCAAACGCGAAATCCGTCAGTGCCATCGCGTTCAGAACGTCGAAATTAGCTAGGACTCATTACTCATACCCCTATGTTAAATTTTAAAACAGTGAATCAACCTTTAGTGTTCTAAGGGGAATTAAATTATAGTGTTTACTATTCACTTAAGTTGTGGGGCCCGCCCGCTTCTTTTCTGATTTTTGGAAGATCCGACCGTCGGATCGAAAACATATGAATATGAAACTTCCATGTTTCGACGAGATGATCGCGAAGGTGATCTCGGATTTTCCAGATCAGACCCCGATCAAAAATCGATATTTTTGGGCCACTGTTGCACTACTATTTACCAATTTTTGCTATTTAAATAATTCTGGAAATTATTTAAACCTGAATTCTGGATTTTAAAATCATGGTTACTACACAATGCAAATGCCCTACAGAAGAAAAGAATGCGATGCTCCGGTAACA
Organism: Tillandsia fasciculata; assembly: GCA_029168755.2. Taxonomy (NCBI): domain Eukaryota; kingdom Viridiplantae; phylum Streptophyta; class Magnoliopsida; order Poales; family Bromeliaceae; genus Tillandsia; species Tillandsia fasciculata. The sequence continues at coordinate 19,349 of JAQOTM010000341.1, read as the reverse complement.
AATAACGCTCAAGTGCGTGAAGGGGAGATAAGATTAATACCTGCCACCACGTGGCTAGCTGCCCCCGAATCCTCATCCTGTGCGACATAGACGCTCTCGCTCGGGGGTGGTCGTCCGTCGGACTGCCACGAAGAAGTGGCCCTAACTATCTGGCCATAACCTGTCGAAGCTCCGCCTGTCTGGAAGAGCGGAGGAGGAGGAGCCGAAGCTGCCAATGCGACTGATGACCCCGCTTTAGGACAAGACCATGATCTGTGCCCTGGCTGTGGTCACACTGCGGCGCAGAATGCGGCCCACTACAAATGACACAGTCATCCCGCTGCTGCTGCTGATATATCGGCTGCGGAGAACCTCCTGGTCTCTGTCTCCTCTGAGACTCACGACCCTCAGACTGGGATCGTGGCAGCCCCGGGGGTCTCAATCTATTCGATTGTCCAAATCAGGCGGCACTGGATGCCTCTCCCCGGAGCTGGTCCCTAGCGCTCCGTCTCTCTCTGACATGATCACAGCTCCTCGGTCATCCCACCGAGCATACACAATTGCTGCATCTAACGTCGGCGCTAGCTGAGAATGCACCAAATGATAGATATTCCGATGTAGTCCTTTCTCAATTAGCTCAACCTCCTGGGCCCCATCCAGGCGACAGGGGGGGTAAACCGCTCAACAATCGCAAAACTCGCGAACATACTCCAGAAGAGGTCGACTCCCCTGCTGCAGGCGTCTAAGATCCCCATCTAGTTTCTGCTTACACTGTCAGGAAAGAAGGCCCTGAGCAGCAAAGCATGAAACTGGTTCCAAGTCAACAACTGCACTCCTGGTAGTCCAACAGGACGAACTCGACACCACCAAATCTCGGCGTCCTGTCAGACCATCTCAATCTCACTAAAGCAACCGCCTGGTAACTCGGCCAGGGCATGTGCCCACCTGGTAACTCGGCTAGGGGCAACACTCTCCTGGTAACTCAGCCAGGGAAAAACGCCCTCCTGGTAACTCAGCCAGGGAAAATGCCCTCTTGGTAACTCAGCCAGGGAAAAATGCCCTCCTGGTAACTCAGCCAGGGAAAATGCCCTCCTAGTAACTCAGCCAGGGAAAAAATGCCCTCCTGGTAACTCAGCCAGGGAAAAATGCCCTCCTGGTAACTCAGCCAGGGAAAAAACGCCCTCCTGGTAACTCAGCCAGGGAAATGCCCTCCTAGTAACTCAGCCAGGGAAAACGCCCTCCTGGTAACTCAGCCAGGGGAAATGCCCTCCTGGTAACTCAGCCAGGGAAAACGCCCTCCTGGTAACTCAGCCAGGGAAAAATACCCTCCTGGTAACTCAGCCAGGGGAAAACGCCCTCCTGGTAACTCAGCCAGGGGAAATGCCCTCCTGGTAACTCAGTCAGGGAAAACGCCCTCCTGGTAACTCAGCCAGGAAAAAATGCCCTCCTGGTAATTCAGCCAGGGAAAAAAAAATGCCCTCCTGGTAACTCAGCTAGGGAAAATGTCCTCCTGGTAACTCAGCCAGGGAAAACGCCGTCCTGGTAACTCAGCCAGGGAAAAATGCCCTCCTGGTAACTCAGCCAGGGGAAATGCCCTCCTGGTAACTCAGCCAGGGAAAACGCCCTCCTGGTAACTCAGCCAGGGAAAAATGCCCTCCTGGTAACTCAGCCAGGGAAAAACGCCCTCCTGGTAACTCAGCCAGGGGAAATGCCCTCCTGGTAACTCAGCCAGGGAAAACGCCCTCGTGGTAACTCTGCCAGGGAAAAATGTCCACACAGCTGGGACCGCCGTCACTCCAAACGGCTCCCACAACAACACCCCACTCATAGGCGAGAAGAACCGACTGACGCGGCAAAAATCCGAAAATCCCGATAGACCGGTGCCTAGAACCCCAATCAAACAAGAACAGATTCTAGGCTCAGCCTATCGAGGTTTTCGATCCTTTACCATTCAGGGATTCGGCCCCTCTCGATTAAAGTGGGAAACTATCTCAACGCACAAACTCCTGGGTCTCGCTCTGCTCTGATAGCTCTGTCTCCCGCTGCTCGGGTACTCATCAGGTGCGGGGTGTGTCCTCTTCACAACACGACGTCTCAGGGGTATCGCAATCCGCTGCACAATAACAGACGTCAGGACACAACAACCATACGACCCAATCCAGCGAAAGTCTAAGACATGTCATCCATTCTATAGTATTATGTTGTCGGTAGCCAACATAATCGCTTAGGAAAGTAAACATGCCAATCTCTCATCCCGTCTCTTGGGAGAGGTAAAAACTCAATCAGGACTCTCGCTAAAAGTCACGACTCTCACGTAGTCATCCTAATATCCAACCACAAGTCTAGGGTTTCTAAGTCCACCACGACCTACAACCTAGGCTCTGATACCACTCTAATCTTTCACGCCCCGGGGTCGAAACTGCGACCCGGGCTCGCTAACAGATCCGCCATCTGTACGGAAACTGCCGTACAGACGAAGCGTCTAACCTGCAAAAAGAATCAACTACGGTATACAGATATCAGAGCTGAAAGTAAACTAATAAAAACTGAAATCCAAACCCTATACAACTGAAAATAATACCATATCCATCTCCCAAATACGATCGTATACAAAGTCCTCTGATACAAAACTCAAAAGGGAGATATCTCCAATAAATACATCAGTGTACAAACTCTCGATACAAGAAATATCCTCACTACAACAGTCTCTCAAACTGTAAAAATAAAATACAACTCTATACCTCACAAAAAAGTTCTCTCAACAGAGGTAAAAGTAGTAAACTAGTCTACTGAAGCTCTCCTCTGAAGGGGGTACCGCTACACTCCAACGACGGGTAGGGAACTAGCTCGCGACTCCCTCGCCTCGGTCAGAAGGATCAGCAACAGGAGCACAGGAACAGAAGAAGAAGTCCCTGGGGAAAAGACACCACGACGGGTGTGAGAACTACTTCCCACAGTAGTTCTCAGTGGGTGCCGTCAACAAGCCCAACGGTCTGCCCACTAAGTCTACTAGAGGTAAAAGATAACAGTGCAATGAAATCTGAAGAAGAAAAGCTGGAACTACTCTACAGCTACCATGCCTCTATCTAGATACTCAAAAAGTGGAACAGAGGAAAGTAAATGAGACCACTCGCACCCAAGGTGCTCAATCGACCCAATCGAACTGACTGCCTCAAAGGGTCCAGTCAAGCCTGCGCCTGTCGACTAGGAACGCACCTGCCCACTACCACACATCCACATGAGGACGGAATTTACGTGGGGCGACCTGTCCGACTAACTCATCCCTCGCGCAAAACTGCCTCAACTGGCCCATCGTTGCCTCCACTGCGGAAAACTGCCTCAACAGGCCAACCATCGTATCCACAGCGGCATCTCAGGGGTGCGACTCCAACTGAGGAAAACGGCGCGGCATAGAGTATCAAACATTGGCATATGCAGGCTATAGTCAAAACCACGCTCACTCTCAGAACGGTAGGACTCAAGATCCCCAAATATCTCGCACAACAGTCGGAGCACTCTCGACGACTCAGCTGATCGGCTAACTCGAAACACGAGACACTAGCCTCTCCAACAGCTCGCAGCACAAAGCACACTGGCTGGAGATACTCCACAGCCAGGAACGACCCACAACTCAGGGTAACAATACAGGTCGGACAACACTCAACGACCTGGGACCACCGTCAACCCCAACGGTTCCCAACAACACGGACCGGAAGATACTCGACGGCCCGGGACTACCGTCTACTCAACGGCTCCCTCCCACGACAGCACAATAGGAAACAAGACCTCCCGGGACTACCGTTTACCCAAACGGCTCCCGGCACAGATAAGCAACCCACTACAACTACCAGACTCCACTCTGCTCCCAAGCAAGAGTGCAAAAGCATCCCACACTAAAAGAAAGTCCCGACCTCTCGGCCCACTACCCGGGCGAGGATAACACTATGTCCAGGAATGAAAAACAGTGTGGATGTCTAAGCATAAATAACCCTAGCCCAAGTGAGGGTTTTCTACTGGTCTGGTTACACATGCAACATATGACGGGGGTGCTAGGTCAAGTTCCAAGATAACTATATTAACAGATGAAAAAAGGAATAACAATTCCTACAATATAGCATGCTATACACGAAAATAAACTATCATGCATAGTCCTACATCAGTAGAAATACTGTACAGTCCATAAAACTTGGAGATAAGGCCACCCACCTCGATTTGCCACCAATTGCTCGTAGACACTTGCAATTGGCCTCCACGCGATCCGCACGCAAAACGATGCCCGCTGCCGGAGTCCGCACGCAAAACGGAGCACGGTGCCGAAACCCGCGCGCAAAACGGAGTCCTCACGCAAAACGGAGCACGGTGCCGAAACCCGCACGCAAAACGGAGTCCGCACGCAAAACGGTGCACGCCGCCGGGTCCGCACGCAAAACGGAGCACGGTGCCGGAACCCGCGCACAAAACGGAGTCCGCACGCAAAACGGTGCACGCCGCCGGGGTCCGCACGCAAAACGGAGCACGGTGCCGGAATCCGCGCGCAAAACGGAGTCCGCACGCAAAACGGAGCACGCCGCAGGTGTCCGCACGCAAAACGGAGCACGGTATCGGAACCTGCACGCAAAACGGAGTCCGCACGCAAAACGGTGCACGCCGCCGGGGTCCGCACGCAAAATGGAGCACGATGCCGGAACCCGCGTGCAAAACAGAGTTCGCACGCAAAACGGTGCAAGCCGTCGGGGTCCGCATGCAAAACGAAGCACGGTGTCGGAACCCGCGCGCAAAACGGAGTCCGCACGCAAAACGGTGCACGTCGCCGGGGTCCGCACGCAAAACGGAGCACGGTGCCGGAACCCGCGCGCAAAATGGAGTCCGCACGCAAAACGGAGCAGGCCGCCGGGGTCCGCACACAAAACGGAGCACGGTGCCGGAACCCGTGCGTAAAACGGAGTCCGCACGCAAAACGGTGCACTCCGCCGGCGTTCGCACAAAAAACGGAGCACGGTGCCGGAACCCGCGCGCAAAACGGAGTCCGCACGCAAAACGGAGCACACCGCCGGGGTTCGCACGCAAAACGGAGCACGGTGCCGGAACGCGCGCGCAAAACGGAGTCCGCACGCAAAACGGTGCACGCCGCCGGGGTCCGCACGCAAAACGGAGCACGGTGCCGGAACCCGCATGCAAAACGGAGTCCGCACGCAAAACGGTGCACGCCGCCGGGGTCCGCACGCAAAACGGAGCAGTAAAACACGGGCCCTAACACAGATAAGAGTAAGAGGGTTAATTTACTGTCCAAAGAACGCCCCAAAATTGTGCCAAAAACACCGTAAAATCAAAAAGCGGGACCTACCCGACTGCGTCGCGCCGCCCAACTGCTCCAACGGAACACCTCGCGCGCTCCGCGAGGTCCACGGCGCACCGCCACATCCCCCAAAATCTCCTCGTCACTCCCTCTCTCGCTCGGGTGAAGAAGGAAGAAAGGAAAATGGAGGAGAAAAGACCCGCGGGGGAGAAAGAAGAAGAAGAAGAAGAAAAAGAGGAAGGGAGAGGGGCATGGACCCGGTCCACGGTGCACCGCACAAAGGGGGGGCCCGCTGCCCAGCCGGCTCACAAGGCCGGGGCACGTGCACCGGGTCCACGCACGCGCCACGGCCGCCACGCGGCGCGCGGCAACGCGCCCGCCACACGGGCGCGTTACACCTCGCCCGCCACACGGGCGCGTTACACCTCGCCCGCGCCAGGCGCGGGACACGCGCGCGCCACACGGGCGCGCGCCCCCGCGCCCGCGCGGCCGCCAACGGGGGCCCGCCACGTGGCGGCCCCCGCGCAACCCGCGCCGAAGGCGCCTCAGTGCCCCTGTCGCGTCCGTACGCCCTCGGGATCCGCGCCGCGCCAACGCGTCGGTTTGCGTGCCACGTCGTCTCGAAAAACGCGCACGCCTACCGGACTCCAAATCCAACAAATAAATAGTCCATTCTTAGCGATTTCGCGCGCTGAATCCAAAAACGACGTCAGTTTTTTCCAAATTCTCGTCCGAAAATTTGCCGAATGCCCACTCGATCCGATTTTCGCGCCGGGCCCATTTCTGAAGTCCGAAATGCCGAATTTCAACTCTAAAAATTTCCGAAGGCGACCGGAGAGGTAACTTTTATCCAAGCTTTGCCTGGAGTCCAATTTTGGCAGGCTGAGCGATGACCACTTGCATCGAGCGGATGAATCTGTGCCGCCCGGTTGGAGGGCGCCACGGTAGTGGATTGAGTTGTCGCAGGTATGAATTCATCACAGCAGTCGAAGTTAGGACATGTCACATTCCTGCATGGATTAGAGGTAGAGTCGTTACCACATGCACTTGAGGTACAGGGTACTGTTGGTATTGTGCAAGTGGGGAAGGCTTGTGGGTTATGCCTAGTGCAGTCGAGGCCGTGAGTTTTGCCAGCAGACATATTGGTATTTGTGGCAGCTTGGTGTTTGACCCAGTGCTTGGGATTGGTTGGCGTAGTGCCACAGGATGTCTGACCGCTGAGTTAAAGGACTGCGATTTTCTGCAAGGCGGATATTGGAAGGCATTTTGTTTGTTGAGACTGTTAAAGCACACAGGTTACAGCGACAGGGTGAGAGGTGCCTACGGCAGCAGCGGGACTTAAGGATATCCCTTTTGCTCGTGAGATCCCGGGTGTGAGACAACCTGAGCCGATGATTATACCGGCAGAGAGGGAGATTAAGATTGTGATTGACGTGGTTTTTGGAGACCGCGCCAACCTCAATAGCACCGCTTGGATGTTATCTGTAAGAGCTGGGACAGTTGATCGCAACCGTACAGGGATCTGTTGGATCGAGGGTCTGTTTGACCTAGTGCCATGTTGTTGATACACGACGGTGAGAGCCCTTTGGGATTGGAGCCCAGGCAGGTCCAGGCATTATTTTGAATCTTTTGATGGAGCTATATTCTGGCAGTTATTGTATGATGCCTGCACCAATTTGGAATTTCAACTGAGGGCTTTGTCTAGATGGTGTTCAGGACACGGTAGGGGCATTACGAGTACAGTGAAGCCAAAGGATTGACTACGGCCCTGTTGCCTCTAGATTGAGGAATTCTGTGTTCCAGTTGGCCTTGAACGGTTTGATAGCGGCATCCTCCAGGGATATTTTGTTTTACCCCCTCCCTGAGTGATTTAAAGCTTGTGCAGCATTTGTAGATGGTGTGTCAAGATCTGTGAGGAAGGAGCCTTATGCCAAGTCGTGGTGATACAAGTTCTAGCTTCGAGAGCATATCTTCCTGGATTACTTATCCAAGCCGTAGGGGCGGCGGTGGAAATCTGGCCAAAATGGATGCTGTTTATGACTGGTCGAGATCGACGGTTATGGTTGGGGTGAGGAGCTCGTGGACTGGATAGTGCCAGCAGAGCTTGATGAGCGGGTGATGAGTTTGGTACCAGTGCCGATTTTAACCTGGTCAGTGGGGGGAGATGGATTTGCGAGTTATAGTGATACCTCCCATAGTGGCTGTAGGGCTACCATTGGATTTTGTTGAGCATCCAGTATCACCCCGGCAGGGCCACTGTGGTGGCGGATACCTGGAGCAGAAGAGCTATCTGGGAGTTGAGTTTGACGGTTCCATAGCTGGCGCTGTGTGGGGCCATTCTGGTGTGCAGGGTTTGAGTTTGTGTCCCAGGGGATCCCTTTTTGTTGAGAGGCTGCGGCTGAGCAATCCACTTGGGTGGTTGAGTTTTGTGGGCGACTGAGTGTGAACCCCTGCTTGTTTGGGCCCCTTTTCTGTGCAGGTGTTTGTGTGGATGTGTTTCGGGTCGCTTTGGTTGAATGGGCTCTTGGGAGTGATTTTGAGCGCGTTGCTCGGGCTGTTCGTCCCTTTTCCCCAGTCTTTTGTTGGAGTTTTGAGGTTTCTCTGCGTCTCAGCTCTGGAGTGTTATGTTTTGGACCCCTCGCCCGTGATTGACTCGTTCCTTTTGAGGTCTATGAAAGTTTGGAGTACGAGAGACGCCCATTGCGAATTCCGGCTCATGAGGTGAGGGAAGTGCGCAATCGGGCTATGCCGTTCTGGTTGTTGCTGATGATGTTGCTGTGGAGTAATCACGGGGAGTGATAGGTGACTTGGAAGCTGGAGACGGCGGTGTTGAGTTTTGACCCCTGGTTTCTGAGACTCCTTGGGAGTTGCTTTAGTTTCGAGGACGAAACTTTCTTTTAGTGGGAGAGGATGTGGTGACCCGGATCTTTGCAGGGCTTCTACAGTGTCACCAGCAGCTTCTGGAGCCCTATGGGGCATCTCGGCGGTGTTCGTGCGCCAATTTGGACACAAGTGCTGAACTCGGGGCTTCAAATGGATCACGTGGGTAACCGGGAGACCCCGTCGGATGTTTAGTGGTGTTTCCGCGCATTTTGGATATCAATTTGGACTCGGCGCGAAATTCGGATCAAAGATACCTTTCCGGGAGCCTCCGGCGATTTATCGGATTGGAATTTGGCGAAACGGACACCGTTTTTGGAATCAGCGCGCGAAAACGGTCGAGATGGGCTATTTACTTGCTGTTTTTGGAGGTTGCTACAGTACTTTACTGTTCCGGCGATCGCCGGCGGCGGCCGGCGGCGGCGGGCAGCGCCGGCGGGCGGCGGCGCAGCCTCGGGCAGGCGGCAGGCGGCGGCACGCGGCGCGGGCAGGCCGCGGGCAGGCGCGCAGGTGCGCGGGCAGGGCGCGGTCCACCGCGGAGGTCGTGCACCGGAGGCGGGCCACGTGGCGCCTTCCGGTTGGCCGGCGCAGCAGACGCGGTCCACGGAGTTTGGGCCCGGGTGCACGGTAGACCGGGTGGACACGTGGCGTGAGGTGGTTGGTCCGGTGTTGTGCTCCCGGTCCACGCAACCGGCGGTGACGGTGACCGGGGCAGGTGGCCGTACGCCCGGGTCAGCCGCGACGTGCGCGGTCCACGGCACGACGTGCGCGGTGCACGGGATGCCGGGCCACGTGTCGCGCCGTCATTTGCGGGCTCAGGTGCTCCGGGTGCAGCGGGGCCTGGGGGAGTGCTGGGCTGGGCTGTGCGGTGGACCGGGCCGCACTGTGCGCGCCCGGAAGTCCTGGGCCGGGCCGCACTGTGCGCGCCCGAATTGGGCCGAGCGCCCGAAATCGAGGACACAATGGGAATTATCCCAATTGTTTCCTCAGCCTATTTAAAGGCAGCCCGAGCTCTCTTCAAATGGCTTTCTCTCCCAACCTGTGCAAGATCTCCCCGAGCTTCCTTAAGCAAAGTTTTTCATCTCTAAGTGCTTGATCTCCCTGCCAAGTTTCAAGAGTTTTGGAGGCACGAATCCCGAGGTTCCCCATTTTACGGTGCGGCGCGACGTTGCTTTCTAGTGTTCTTCTTCGGCGCAGCGATAGTGTTTTTGCTCCCCTGGGCTACCCCGACATCATTTTCTAGTGATTCTTGCACCGGCAGACTCCTAAGAGGTAGGACTTCATCTTTCGTTTTGGTCGCACTTTCCCGTTTCGAGGTTTTGACACGGATCCCGAGGCAAACAGTGACCCCATCTTCTGTGTGGATTTACTTGACAGCAACGGAGTATTTCGGCCATATCTTTGCGCACGAGCGTCTGACGGAAACGAGCTTATACAACTTTTTCATCTACGGATCGCAAGGAACGCGCTCGTATTTTTATTGGATTTTTGTGAATTTTATTTCGAGGTGAAAATTACTGTTTTCTCTGTGAACAGTAATCTGTCCTTAATACAGATTTTGTATGAGTGTGCCCCCTTGCCGAATTTTTATCTTGATGTACAGAACTCGGATTTGGGCGTGCAAGGTACCGTTGCGAAGCTATCGACGCGAGGATCGCCGTGATATTTTTATTGGAATTTTCTGGGCAATTTCTGCAGGTGATAATTTAACAGTTCAGAATTCGAGGTTGTATGTGATTATTAATGCTATAATTGGGAGCCTAAGTGTAATTAGTGAGCTTTGTACTGTACCAGGAATATTTCGGGTGTGCTGAAATTGTGGAAGCAAGGATTTGGAGTTTTGGTATTTTCAGCTGTACGATTTGGGACAGTCAGCACTTCAGGTGGGTGCCTTATCCTCGGAACCGGTGGACGGTTCTCTAATTGTTATATATATTAACATTGCATGCAAGTGTATGGTACAATGGCGGGGATTGATCGGTAAGTTTAACAATGAGGATTTTATAAAAATTGCAAGTGAATCGTTCACAGTATGACAATGGTATTAATCAAATATTCATGTGGATGATTAGTGGAAGCTTACCTAAGGCAAGGATACCATAGATGATTAATTATCATGCCATATTAGCACATAACCTTTTATGAGGCTGGTTTATGCATTGGGAGAGGATTATGTAGTTATGTGCAGGTTCTACTCTGAGGAGCCATTATGGATTGAGGATTATGTACAGGTATGGTCATTGATAATTTTGGCATGAGGTTTATTCTTCTTTATTTTGCTTTGAGGATAAAAGCATGCATGTATGGACATATAGCTAGGCCACCTTTTACTGCTACACTTTCATGTTGGGATATGACTTAGGAGAAACCATGTTTGTTCTTCTCCTTTTCTTTCTAGATACTAGATTCGCGTGGCTCGGGTTCGAGCAGGGATTTGTGATAGTATAGCTGGGGTCTCAGTGTCGGGGACAGGTTGTGCCGGATTGTGATAGGTAGTGGTTCATGGGATATTGCGGCAGCCGCGGACATTGGGCGGTTGACCGGAGATTGTTTATGCATCAGATTGGGTATCAGGCTTCTCTAGTGGTTGGAGTTTTCCACTTATTGTTTCCAGTTATTTCAGTTGGGGATCGGGTTTCCCTTTTTGTGGAGGGTTTTTCCCACTTGATCTTGGTCTTGATCCAGTCCTGCTATACAGTGATACTTGATACAGTGATATTTGATGCAGTGATGCGTGATACAGTGATACTTTACTCGTGTGGGTCGCTCCCCTCGAGTGCCACTCCGGAGTAGGCTTTCCACGGTGTGAGCGCCGGGCACCATGCTGGTTTCTTGAGTTCCACGGTGTGAGCGCCGGGCACCATGCTGGGTTCTTGAGTTCGACAGCAGAGCAGGCAGTACCAGTGTTTACTGGTGACATCAGATTGGGTTTATTACAGATATTTACTTTATTGTTGCACTCGTGTCAGGGGGACGGAGTGGAGTCTAGCGGCTATGCATAGACCAGTGCTAGTGTTGTCGGGAACCGTTTGGGGATTGACGGTGGTCCCGTGGTCGATGTGAGTTCGTTGTCCATTGCGCGAGAGGTTGTTCATCTGGAGTCTATCCGTTCTGAGAGAGAGGGCATGGATTTTGACTATGGCCTGCATGAGACACTACTCGATAGCGAGTTAGTCCGTTTGGACGCCCTACGTAATTCCTGCCCGTCAGCGGGAGGTGGTTGTAGGTGGGCGCAGGTTTGACTGGACCCCATGTGGCAGTCAGCTCGATTGGGTCGATTGAGTACCTCGTGTGCGAGTGTTGCATATCTTTATCAGTGTTTTCCCCATTTGAGCATTGTTGGTAGAGGCATGGTAGCTGTAGAGTGTTTCCCGCTTCTCCTTTCAGTTTTACTGCTTTAGTTATCTTTTGCCTCTAGTAGTCTTGGTGGGCAGATCGTCGGGCCTAGTGGCGATACCCACTGAGAACTCCCTTTTTGCGTAGTTCTCACGCCCGTCGGGGGTTTTTCCCCTTTTTGTCCTTTCTCTCCTTTGTTTTGCAGAGTCTTGGCGGGTGTTGCCGTTCTGTGGTTGCTGATCGTGGTGAGGGAGTAGCGAGCTAAATCCAGACCCATCTTTGGAGAGTAGCGGTACCCCCCTTTTGAGGAGATCTTCAGTTTAGTCGGTAGATTGGTTTTTATTTTCCCTTTTGAGAGACTGATGTAGTGAGGATATGATGTATTGAGAGCTTGTACACTGATATTGTATTGAGATATCTCCCTGTTGAGTTATGAGTTTTGTACTCGAGGTTATTGTATGATTATCTTTTGGGAGATGGACCTTGTTGTTTTATCTTCAGATGTACAGTGGTTGATTTTATTTCTATAGCAGTTTTATCTTTTAGCTCTGATATATGTTTAGCTGTAGCTCTTTTTGCAGGTAGGACGCTTCGCCTATGCGGGTTTGGCATAGGTGGCGGATCTGTTGGCGAACCCGGGTCGCAGTTTCGACCCCGGGGCGTGACAGATTAAGTTGGTATCAGAGCTTAGGGATAGGTCATGGTGGACTTAGAAACCCTAGGCTTGTGGTTGGACCCTAGGATGACTTCGTGAGAGTCGTGACTTGTAGCGAGAGTCCTGATTGAGTCTTGCTCCTCTCCCAAGGAACGGGAGGGGTGATTGGCATGTTTATTCTCCTAAGTAGTTATGTTGGCTGCAGACAACATAACGCTGTGGAATGGGTAACATGCTCTAGACTTTCGCCAGATTGGGTCGAGCGTTGTTGTGTGCTGATTTGTGGTTTCGTCGTGGCGAGCGGTGTCTCCCCGACGCTGGGTTTGGGACCCTTGTGCATCCTGTCTTGGCAGTTGAGCTTGAGCGGTTGGTTTGGGCCGGATACCCGGATTGAGGTCAGAGAGTTCCGGACCCAGATGACAGAATTGTCTGAGGCTTATCAGCGGCAGAGTGAGCGAGCATCTGGTTTTGTGACACAGTTGTCAGAGCGGCGGGCAGCTCGACAGTGCTCCCTTCTGAGACCACCCGATTGCAGTATCCTCAAGGGCGGCGATTTCTGTGGTATTGATGGAGTGAGTAGCCCCTTTGTGCCGATGTTTAGTGCCGAGGCGCCGAGACAGGGTGGATAGTTGACAGCTGATGAGCTTTGGGACACCAATGACCAGTTGAGCCAGTTTCGGCAGATAAACCACCCCGATTCTTAGGATTAAGTTTGGAGCCTCTTGGGGTAGAATCGTGGCTGGTGGTGATGGAGAGACTACTTGGAAGCCTCTTTGTGTCAAAGGGTTACGCAGTTATCGAACTGCGCGCTCTATGATTTGGGGGACAAGGCGCATAGGATGTCCGTGACTGAGAGTGGATTGCGCCAGTATACCCTTCCGTTATTCGGACCCTCTGGTGCAGGTTTTGGATTTTGGGGTGCTTCGATGGTGGAGGCAGTGTTTATGGAGCTGGCGCTGCAGTTCTTTTGGATGGGGATTTGCTATCAGAGGCAAGTTCTGGATAGAGGCGCTTGATGCCCGATGACGGAGGATAGATCGGCCGGCAGAGACATTTTTCGTTTGCCCTTCCAGGATGGTGGATATCCTTGTGGACGGATTATGTAAAGCTTAACCAAAGGAGATGTTACCCTGTGTGATTGATAACTGGCATGTTTGGGGTGCAATATTTGTGATTGAGGGGTGAGCTTAGTAAGGATAATTGTATAAGGAATTGCATGAATCAATTGTGCTTAGTAGTATGACGAGGATATCCAGGTGGATTTCTGAGACGTCAGGGGTTGGGTGGACCCCGATGACAGCAACAGCCCTTTTATCAGGATGGCGCAGCGGTAGCGTGGATTGGCTATCTGCGAGAGACCACATTCGGCACCTCAGTGTGAACATGGACAGAGGTCGTGCTCCCTTTGTGAATGGTCTAGATATTTTGGCAGGCTGAGCGATGACCACTTGCATCGAGCGGATGAATCTGTGCCGCCCGGTTGGAGGGCGCCACGGTAGTGGATTGAGTTGTCGCAGGTATGAATTCATCACAGCAGTCGGAGTTAGGACATGTCACATTCCTGCATGGATTAGAGGTAGAGTCGTTACCACATGCACTTGAGGTACAGGGTACTGTTGGTATTGTGCAAGTGGGGAAGGCTTGTGGGTTATGCCTAGTGCAGTCGAGGCCGTGAGTTTTGCCAGCAGACATATTGGTATTTGTGGCAGCTTGGTGTTTGACCCAGTGCTTGGGATTGGTTGGCGTAGTGCCACAGGATGTCTGACCGCTGAGTTAAAGGACTGCGATTTTCTGCAAGGCGGATATTGGAAGGCATTTTGTTTGTTGAGACTGTTAAAGCACACAGGTTACAGCGACAGGGTGAGAGGTGCCTACGGCAGCAGCGGGACTTAAGGATATCCCTTTTGCTCGTGAGATCCCGGGTGTGAGACAACCTGAGCCGATGATTATACCGGCAGAGAGGGAGATTAAGATTGTGATTGACGTGGTTTTTGGAGACCGCGCCAACCTCAATAGCACCGCTTGGATGTTATCTGTAAGAGCTGGGACAGTTGATCGCAACCGTACAGGGATCTGTTGGATCGAGGGTCTGTTTGACCTAGTGCCATGTTGTTGATACACGACGGTGAGAGCCCTTTGGGATTGGAGCCCAGGCAGGTCCAGGCATTATTTTGAATCTTTTGATGGAGCTATATTCTGGCAGTTATTGTATGATGCCTGCACCAATTTGGAATTTCAACTGAGGGCTTTGTCTAGATGGTGTTCAGGACACGGTAGGGGCATTACGAGTACAGTGAAGCCAAAGGATTGACTACGGCCCTGTTGCCTCTAGATTGAGGAATTCTGTGTTCCAGTTGGCCTTGAACGGTTTGATAGCGGCATCCTCCAGGGATATTTTTGTTTTACCCCCTCCCTGAGTGATTTAAAGCTTGTGCAGCATTTGTAGATGGTGTGTCAAGATCTGTGAGGAAGGAGCCTTATGCCAAGTCGTGGTGATACAAGTTCTAGCTTCGAGAGCATATCTTCCTGGATTACTTATCCAAGCCGTAGGGGCGGCGGTGGAAATCTGGCCAAAATGGATGCTGTTTATGACTGGTCGAGATCGACGGTTATGGTTGGGGTGAGGAGCTCGTGGACTGGATAGTGCCAGCAGAGCTTGATGAGCGGGTGATGAGTTTGGTACCAGTGCCGATTTTAACCTGGTCAGTGGGGGGAGATGGATTTGCGAGTTATAGTGATACCTCCCATAGTGGCTGTAGGGCTACCATTGGATTTTGTTGAGCATCCAGTATCACCCCGGCAGGGCCACTGTGGTGGCGGATACCTGGAGCAGAAGAGCTATCTGGGAGTTGAGTTTGACGGTTCCATAGCTGGCGCTGTGTGGGGCCATTCTGGTGTGCAGGGTTTGAGTTTGTGTCCCAGGGGATCCCTTTTGTTGAGAGGCTGCGGCTGAGCAATCCACTTGGGTGGTTGAGTTTTGTGGGCGACTGAGTGTGAACCCCTGCTTGTTTGGGCCCCTTTTCTGTGCAGGTGTTTGTGTGGATGTGTTTCGGGTCGCTTTGGTTGAATGGGCTCTTGGGAGTGATTTTGAGCGCGTTGCTCGGGCTGTTCGTCCCTTTTCCCCAGTCTTTTGTTGGAGTTTTGAGGTTTCTCTGCGTCTCAGCTCTGGAGTGTTATGTTTTGGACCCCTCGCCCGTGATTGACTCGTTCCTTTTGAGGTCTATGAAAGTTTGGAGTACGAGAGACGCCCATTGCGAATTCCGGCTCATGAGGTGAGGGAAGTGCGCAATCGGGCTATGCCGTTCTGGTTGTTGCTGATGATGTTGCTGTGGAGTAATCACGGGGAGTGATAGGTGACTTGGAAGCTGGAGACGGCGGTGTTGAGTTTTGACCCCTGGTTTCTGAGACTCCTTGGGAGTTGCTTTAGTTTCGAGGACGAAACTTTCTTTTAGTGGGAGAGGATGTGGTGACCCGGATCTTTGCAGGGCTTCTACAGTGTCACCAGCAGCTTCTGGAGCCCTATGGGGCATCTCGGCGGTGTTCGTGCGCCAATTTGGACACAAGTGCTGAACTCGGGGCTTCAAATGGATCACGTGGGTAACCGGGAGACCCCGTCGGATGTTTAGTGGTGTTTCCGCGCATTTTGGATATCAATTTGGACTCGGCGCGAAATTCGGATCAAAGATACCTTTCCGGGAGCCTCCGGCGATTTATCGGATTGGAATTTGGCGAAACGGACACCGTTTTTGGAATCAGCGCGCGAAAACGGTCGAGATGGGCTATTTACTTGCTGTTTTTGGAGGTTGCTACAGTACTTTACTGTTCCGGCGATCGCCGGCGGCGGCCGGCGGCGGCGGGCAGCGCCGGCGGGCGGCGGCGCAGCCTCGGGCAGGCGGCAGGCGGCGGCACGCGGCGCGGGCAGGCCGCGGGCAGGCGCGCAGGTGCGCGGGCAGGGCGCGGTCCACCGCGGAGGTCGTGCACCGGAGGCGGGCCACGTGGCGCCTTCCGGTTGGCCGGCGCAGCAGACGCGGTCCACGGAGTTTGGGCCCGGGTGCACGGTAGACCGGGTGGACACGTGGCGTGAGGTGGTTGGTCCGGTGTTGTGCTCCCGGTCCACGCAACCGGCGGTGACGGTGACCGGGGCAGGTGGCCGTACGCCCGGGTCAGCCGCGACGTGCGCGGTCCACGGCACGACGTGCGCGGTGCACGGGATGCCGGGCCACGTGTCGCGCCGTCATTTGCGGGCTCAGGTGCTCCGGGTGCAGCGGGGCCTGGGGGAGTGCTGGGCTGGGCTGTGCGGTGGACCGGGCCGCACTGTGCGCGCCCGGAAGTCCTGGGCCGGGCCGCACTGTGCGCGCCCGAATTGGGCCGAGCGCCCGAAATCGAGGACACAATGGGAATTATCCCAATTGTTTCCTCAGCCTATTTAAAGGCAGCCCGAGCTCTCTTCAAATGGCTTTCTCTCCCAACCTGTGCAAGATCTCCCCGAGCTTCCTTAAGCAAAGTTTTTCATCTCTAAGTGCTTGATCTCCCTGCCAAGTTTCAAGAGTTTTGGAGGCACGAATCCCGAGGTTCCCCATTTTACGGTGCGGCGCGACGTTGCTTTCTAGTGTTCTTCTTCGGCGCAGCGATAGTGTTTTTGCTCCCCTGGGCTACCCCGACATCATTTTCTAGTGATTCTTGCACCGGCAGACTCCTAAGAGGTAGGACTTCATCTTTCGTTTTGGTCGCACTTTCCCGTTTCGAGGTTTTGACACGGATCCCGAGGCAAACAGTGACCCCATCTTCTGTGTGGATTTACTTGACAGCAACGGAGTATTTCGGCCATATCTTTGCGCACGAGCGTCTGACGGAAACGAGCTTATACAACTTTTTCATCTACGGATCGCAAGGAACGCGCTCGTATTTTTATTGGATTTTTGTGAATTTTATTTCGAGGTGAAAATTACTGTTTTCTCTGTGAACAGTAATCTGTCCTTAATACAGATTTTGTATGAGTGTGCCCCCTTGCCGAATTTTTATCTTGATGTACAGAACTCGGATTTGGGCGTGCAAGGTACCGTTGCGAAGCTATCGACGCGAGGATCGCCGTGATATTTTTATTGGAATTTTCTGGGCAATTTCTGCAGGTGATAATTTAACAGTTCAGAATTCGAGGTTGTATGTGATTATTAATGCTATAATTGGGAGCCTAAGTGTAATTAGTGAGCTTTGTACTGTACCAGGAATATTTCGGGTGTGCTGAAATTGTGGAAGCAAGGATTTGGAGTTTTGGTATTTTCAGCTGTACGATTTGGGACAGTCAGCACTTCAGGTGGGTGCCTTATCCTCGGAACCGGTGGACGGTTCTCTAATTGTTATATATATTAACATTGCATGCAAGTGTATGGTACAATGGCGGGGATTGATCGGTAAGTTTAACAATGAGGATTTTATAAAAATTGCAAGTGAATCGTTCACAGTATGACAATGGTATTAATCAAATATTCATGTGGATGATTAGTGGAAGCTTACCTAAGGCAAGGATACCATAGATGATTAATTATCATGCCATATTAGCACATAACCTTTTATGAGGCTGGTTTATGCATTGGGAGAGGATTATGTAGTTATGTGCAGGTTCTACTCTGAGGAGCCATTATGGATTGAGGATTATGTACAGGTATGGTCATTGATAATTTTGGCATGAGGTTTATTCTTCTTTATTTTGCTTTGAGGATAAAAGCATGCATGTATGGACATATAGCTAGGCCACCTTTTACTGCTACACTTTCATGTTGGGTTATGACTTAGGAGAAACCATGTTTGTTCTTCTCCTTTTCTTTCTAGATACTAGATTCGCGTGGCTCGGGTTCGAGCAGGGATTTGTGATAGTATAGCTGGGGTCTCAGTGTCGGGGACAGGTTGTGCCGGATTGTGATAGGTAGTGGTTCATGGGATATTGCGGCAGCCGCGGACATTGGGCGGTTGACCGGAGATTGTTTATGCATCAGATTGGGTATCAGGCTTCTCTAGTGGTTGGAGTTTTCCACTTATTGTTTCCAGTTATTTCAGTTGGGGATCGGGTTTCCCTTTTTGTGGAGGGTTTTTCCCACTTGATCTTGGTCTTGATCCAGTCCTGCTATACAGTGATACTTGATACAGTGATATTTGATGCAGTGATGCGTGATACAGTGATACTTTACTCGTGTGGGTCGCTCCCCTCGAGTGCCACTCCGGAGTAGGCTTTCCACGGTGTGAGCGCCGGGCACCATGCTGGTTTCTTGAGTTCCACGGTGTGAGCGCCGGGCACCATGCTGGGTTCTTGAGTTCGACAGCAGAGCAGGCAGTACCAGTGTTTACTGGTGACATCAGATTGGGTTTATTACAGATATTTACTTTATTGTTGCACTCGTGTCAGGGGGACGGAGTGGAGTCTAGCGGCTATGCATAGACCAGTGCTAGTGTTGTCGGGAACCGTTTGGGGATTGACGGTGGTCCCGTGGTCGATGTGAGTTCGTTGTCCATTGCGCGAGAGGTTGTTCATCTGGAGTCTATCCGTTCTGAGAGAGAGGGCATGGATTTTGACTATGGCCTGCATGAGACACTACTCGATAGCGAGTTAGTCCGTTTGGACGCCCTACGTAATTCCTGCCCGTCAGCGGGAGGTGGTTGTAGGTGGGCGCAGGTTTGACTGGACCCCATGTGGCAGTCAGCTCGATTGGGTCGATTGAGTACCTCGTGTGCGAGTGTTGCATATCTTTATCAGTGTTTTCCCCATTTGAGCATTGTTGGTAGAGGCATGGTAGCTGTAGAGTGTTTCCCGCTTCTCCTTTCAGTTTTACTGCTTTAGTTATCTTTTGCCTCTAGTAGTCTTGGTGGGCTGATCGTCGGGCCTAGTGGCGATACCCACTGAGAACTCCCTTTTTGCGTAGTTCTCACGCCCGTCGGGGGTTTTTCCCCTTTTTGTCCTTTCTCTCCTTTGTTTTGCAGAGTCTTGGCGGGTGTTGCCGTTCTGTGGTTGCTGATCGTGGTGAGGGAGTAGCGAGCTAAATCCAGACCCATCTTTGGAGAGTAGCGGTACCCCCCTTTTGAGGAGATCTTCAGTTTAGTCGGTAGATTGGTTTTTATTTTCCCTTGAGAGACTGATGTAGTGAGGAATATGATGTTATCTGAGAGCTTGTATCACTGATTTGTATGAGTATATCTCCCTGTTGAGTTATG